>NIVC01004102.1:0-22500 GCA_002269645.1 Macrostomum lignano | reverse complement strand
GAGGTCCAGGCCAAGAACAGACTGCGAGCGCAGGTGAGGAGTGAGCTGGGACAGACAGACAGACAGACAGACAACGAAGCGATTACGTTGCGTAATACTCAAAACGAATCCAACAAACACACGAATTCTCTAGCTGGATTTGATTATCAATAATTTGGTTTCATAACTCATAGATTTACAGCCGCGGGTTGACACAGGTTGAAGTAAAAACAGATAAAGCTTTGGCTTAGCAACAGACAGGGGGATTTTGCATGTAGGCTGCGATCCCATCAGCTCGCATTTCTTACTGTATTTTCTCCCCACGTGCACCTGAGAATTAGTGAGCTGCCGCTGGGAGCAGGACTCGTTCAGCCATGGTTGCTAGGCTCTCTGAGTGGGCGATCGCTAAGGTGACGAATATCTTCCCTGCAGCAAGCGGAGAAGAGAGGCCGAGAAGAGCTCTGGGGTGGGCACAGATCCTCTAGGCGATGCTCCATCAGTCTCAGTGAAGCAATATATTTCCCTGAAACAATGGCTCAGGGAGACAATAAGCATTTCTAATGGGAGCGTACAGGCCCCCTGCTGAGACCTGCCCCCGGGTTATCCCTGCGGGGAGTCTGAGAGTGCACTCCCCGGCCTAATCCTCATCGATTTCCTACGTGTATTCTGCGCATACTCCCTTCTGGTCTTCAGAGAGTTTCAAAGAGATGCCTGCCTACTCGCAATACTGATGGCCGCAGTTCATCTGAATGTCGCGCATGCTGCTAGAATTAGTAAATAATGTACATGCACTTAAACATATCAACCTATCCATTGCATGGAAGCTTTGAGTCTCTAGCAGTTCAAACATTCTTCAGAAGTCCATCGAGCAGAATTAGAGCAGAAAAGTAGATCTCGTAGATCCAGTGATTAGCAAGGCTCAGAATCCATATTTTAAGCTTTGCACACAATTACATGCATAAAAATTTTCTTTAGATTAAGAGAGCTACAAATCTGATGTTGCTGGAGCAGCTGAGTAAATCAACCCATGCCAGAGATCTCCTTGTTTATTTGCTCACTGGGCAGGAAATTCCCCAGGAGAATCTTATGGCTCCCTTTGGTGAAGATGATTTCCCTTTGGCGTAACATAGCCACTCGAGATATGATTTATTAAGATGAGGACGCGCTCATTTGTAGTATAGTTTTAATAATTCAACAGGAGGCACCAAATTAAACTTTTACAATTAATAATTTCATAGCTAGATTGGCAGCTCAGTTTTTTTGTCTATACTAAACTTCCGGATCGTGTACAGAGCCAGAAAAAATACGTATACAATCTTTGCTCATTAACTTTTACACGTTGTCAAGGTGATACTGATGTACGCTCGTACATTAAGCCGCACAACCCCATCTCTGCGTGGCATTCTCTCAAGGTCACGCGGATGTACATTAAGCCGCATAACCCAATCTCTGCGTGGCATTCTCTCAAGGTCACACTGATGTACACTAAACCGCATAACCCTATCTCTGCGCGGAATTCTCTCAAGGCCACACTGATGTACATTTAGCCGCACAACCCTTATCTCTGCGTGGCATTCTTTCAAGGTCACACTGGTGTACATTAAGCCGCACCTCCCATATAGGTATGGCTTTTTCAAGGTCAGCAAACAAATACGCTCTGAAAGCACCCGCTGTATTAACTTGCCACTCCGCCAACGCATGTTGCAGGTTCGCAAGGAACTGATGGGGATGCAGCCAGCCAGAAGCAACACGCTCCGCTTCGTGATGCGCAACATTACCTACAGCATTAATTACTACATCTACAAGCGGGTGTGGCGGCTCCGCCTCAAGTCCGGCATCAGCCACAAGGAGGCCAAGGGCGTCATCCAACCGGAGGTCGAGCGCAACGCGCTGCGCCGGTTCGCCGCCCAGCTCGGCCCGCTGATCATCGGCCTGCCGGCGGGTCTCCGGGCCCGCATGAGTCCCGAGGCGCAGGAGAAGTTCAAAGTGAAAACCTTCCACGACCTGCTGACCTTTGTCAATGCCAGGTGCTGGTTCACGTTTCAGAAGAAGGAAAAGATGCTCGAGCCGGAGCTGCGATGCCACAAAGGCTGCGCCTGCGGTTTCGGCTAAGGCTTCGAATATAGCTCTTAACACGTTCGTGTATAGCGCTGGACTGGTATACCGAAATTCCTGTGGCTAACACAGTCACGCGCAACTTGGACGGGACACGTCGCTTCTTGAAAAGTTTTTGGAGCATCTGATTTCAAAATTTGCGTCTTTGTACTTCTAGTGATCCTTGATCAGCAGAGCTTTTTCGTTCGGTTTTCTTATTTTTCCATCCACACTATTTACTTTGCGAATTCGATTGGATCGCTAAAACCCTTTGACCCTGCAGCCGCACCGCCAGCGGCTTCTTAACCATTTTGCACACCGCCACTACAATCCACAGCCAGCCCATATTCTACAACCACTACAATCCACAGCCAGCCCATATTCCACAACCACCACAATCCACAGCCAGCCCATATTCCACAACCACCACAATCCACAGCCAGCCCATATTCTGCAACAACCACAATCCACAGCCAGCCCATATTCCACAACCACCACAATCCACAGCCAGCCCATATTCCACAACCATCACAATCCACAGCCAGCCCATATTCTGCAACAACCACAATCCACAGCCAGCCCATATTCTGCAACAACCACAATCCACAGCCAGCCCATATTCCACACCCACCACAATCCACAGCCAGCCCATTCCACACCCACCACAATCCACAGCCAGCCCATTCCACACCCACCGCAATCCACAGCCAGCCCATTCCACACCCACCACAATCCACAGCCAGCCCATTCCACACCCACCGCAATGCACAGCCAGCCCATTCCACACCCACCGCAATGCACAGCCAGCCCATTCCACACCCACCACAATCCACAGCCAGCCCATTCCACACCCACCGCAATGCACAGCCAGCCCATTCCACACCCACCACAATCAGCCAGCCCATTCCACACCCACCGCAATGCACAATCCCAAAGTAACTGCATGCGACCCAACTCTAAAATCAGTAGCTTATAAAACACTAAAATTTCCATGCGCACAGTTATGATTCCAACAATGTGTTTCCGTATTTCCTAAGACGAACCCTTTCAGACAGACAGATTATTCTGTATTGTTTTGATTTTGATTTTGATTTTTTACTGTCTAATACTAGTCACAGACTACATGAGCTGTTCGCGTGTCCACATGAGAATAAAAGATTAACAAACTATAAATTGAGTGCATTGTGTTTCTTTCAACACGACTTGCGATTAAAGTGAAACACAGATTTCGCTAAAAAAAACCCACTCTTTCTTGTTCCCAGTAATTATTTTGCAGTTTTGAAAAAGAGACAACTTCATCATAGGCACTATATTCAGACACAAATGTTATTAGCATAAAACAGATAAACAAATCGATTTGGTAAAAACGTACATACGTCAGCAGTTTCAAGCATTGTGCTGCAGTCTGCAGATATAGGAAATGCAAAATCATGGGACAAAAGCACAGCTATGTACAAGTAAATTGGTTGAAAGGGAGATGTAATAGACAAAATGTATTTGATAATTATTCCGAGTCAATTAACTAAAGATTCTTAGAAAGAAAAAATACTATATACAATTCGCAGTTTAACTAAAACAAGAGTCGCATACGACCTAAGCACGTACATGGCAAACGGCACTACTTGCAAGAGTCAACCAAGTCGAAACCCTAGTTGCCATGGTGCTTAAGCAAAAGGAAGCAATTGAGCGGACTATTAATAAGCACTTAGGCCAAATATTGCAGTTTGAAATCCTTAATCTGATAAGTATGTGAAAAAAAAATCGAATAAAAGAAAATGAAAATTTAAAACGTAATTTATTTAACACTAGACTGGTCATAATTCTAAAAAGTTTTTGTAAACTAGAATTCATGGTTTCAGCTTATGTTACGAGGAATAGATTAGCAATCTATTCTATTCCTTTATGAGTGACGTTGGTTAGATTAGCAATCCATTATATTCCTTCATCAGTGATGCTGGCTAGATTAGCAATCCATTCTATTCCTTCATCAGTGATGCTGGCTAGATTAGCAATCCATTATATTCCTTCATCAGTGATGTTGGCTAGATTAGCAATCCATTCTATTACCTCATCAGTGATGTTGGCTAGATTAGCAATCCATTCATTCAAATTCTAGATTTCCATTCAGTAAGTGTTGGCTAGATTAGCAATCCATTCTATTCCTTCATCAGTGATGTTGGCTAGATTAGCAATCCATTCTATTCCTTTATGACTGACGTTGGCTAGATTAGCAATCCATTCTGTTCCTTCATCAGTGATGCTGGCTAGATTAGCAATCCATTCTATTCCTTCAACAGTGATGTTGGCTAGATTAGCAATCCATTCTGTTTACTTCAGTTCAAGCAATTATTAAAAAGCTCACATGCATGATCTGTAAAGATCAAACTCGTACAACCGGCTTTCACCAAACACAGAGAATGGAACAAAAGTTATCCTTACCTATAAAGTGCATTAACAAAGAGCAAAGCCAGTAAAAGTAAACTGACAGACGGGGTTGGAGCGGAGCTGTGGCTTTCAAGCATGCAGGTTTTTAACATTCAAGCAAATCAAAATTCGATAATTAGAGCACAAGAAAATAATTATAATTTGAAACTAAATTGAAAATGCGGTCAAGCCTCGAACTCAAACAAAAAGCACAAAAGTAGTCGAGCGGCAGAATTAGCGCAAAGCTCTGAACAAAAAACGGTACAAATAATAAATTTTGAAACCCAGGTAAATTCGGCACAAGACACAAAGTAGAACGGGACGGTTGTGCTTAAATTCTTGGAAAATCAAAGAAATTAAAGAATGCAGAAGAGCTTCAAAACGCAATGAGCTCCAAGCAATAACCAACCGTCCCGTCCATTGATTTGCGGTGCCTACCTGAATTTACTGAGGCAAATAAAACACACTAATCAACTGGATTTAAAAAAAATAATACAACTTCGTTACAAACAAAACAATTTGAGAACAGTTGCGAGTTGGCCGAAAAGCAAAACCTGGCAAAAAAATTTACTGTTTTCTGTTGGTTATGGAAGCAATTTAAAAGCTGCCGATATCTCTGTGAGTGACGAATAGTCTTAGTCACGCTTTGGATCAGCTTCAGGTTCGATAGACAGACGAGGACAGATGGGGTAATCGAGACGTTAAGGCATAGTAAATTGTTGCGTTGTTAGAGCGCATTCCCTCTGATATATCACCAATAGATGGAAGGGACAAGACAGTCTATGGCCTTAGCTGGCTCATTTGTGCCAGTACTTGCACCAAATAACTGATAAAGGGCCGTATGCAGAAAGCTCTGTCTAGGGTAGTCCGGTCTTGAAAAGCTAGTCTGGACTTGGATTTGGTATGCAGAAACACAAAGTTAGACCGGTCTACTATAGCAGAACTAGGGTAGCTGGACCATAGACTATAGACTTAACTACCCAAGTCCGGACTAGCTAGTCTGGACTAAGCTTTCTGCATACGGCCCATTGCTTCCCTGCAGCCACAGCCACTCGGGCCATAGACAATAAAGCCAGTCTCGCAATTCCAAGCTGCTTTCTACCACAGACGACAAGTGAAGGCTCTGCTCTCTGGTTGAAAAAGACAATCAAGTAGGAAATTTCCAAGCAAGCATTCTTGATTCTCAATGGAATTATCCGCTTGATTGAGCATCTCCTGTTGTCTGATCTTCGCTGTATTGTTGGCTCGTAAGTGACGTTATTTAACGTTATTTTCAACGGCAATAATTATTGAACTGAATGCAAAGTATGCTGTGTCGGTTTAGTTTTTCTAAGACAGCAGTTTCATGTCCCCTTCATCTATTTGGCAATATATCACAGAAGTTCCTCGCTTTATTAAAAGGAATTCTTTACAAAAGATAGAAACTCTGGCTTAGTAAGCAGAGTCCAATAAGCCTTGGGAGTTTCTGGGGCAGCGGCGGGGGCGGCGTCGGAGGCTTCGCCGTTCGCGCTGGCCTCGGCGGCTGAAGAGTCCGACGGTTGATCAGCTTGTTGGCTTGTCCGGCGCCGCTTGGCCAGAAAGAAGTTGAATTTATTGAAAACATCGGCCGCAACAGCCGTCTCCTCGGCGTCCCACAGGCGGAGCGACTCCTCCATTGTGAGACGTCGCTTTAGAGAGGGCGGCGCGGCGGCAGGATAGGCGAAGTCGGGCTGGTAATCGGCGATAGGCTCCGCAGGACAGTCAGGTTTTTTCTGCTCTTTGCGCGCTCTATGGCGACGCTCACGGCTTCGGCTGCGCTGCGATTGCTGCTTCGGCTGCGACTATTGCTGCGTCTTCTATCACTGGTGCTGCTTTTGCGACGGCTTCTGCTGTCGCTGCTTTTTCTATGGCCGCTGCTGATTTTACGATTACTGCTGCTACTGCTATTGCTGCTGCTGCTACTGATCCGACGACTACGACTGCTTCTTCTATAGTGGCTGTCGTTTCTGCGATAGTTGCTGCCTCGGTCGCTGCTGCGATACCTGTCCTGACTGCGGCTCGGCCTGCGCGATTCAAACAGGTTGAATTGTACTAAAATTCACTGCCTCTATGATGCATGCAAATGCGAAATACAAAATGCGATTACAGACTTACCTGTCGCTAGCAGCAGCCCTACTGCCGCTATTATGGCTGCTGATACCAGGAATGACTGCAGGCACCGGTTTCCCAGATTTATTCTGAGCGGCAGGTACTGGTGAACCGGATTTCGATGTGACAGGCACCGGTGTTTCTGTAGATGCTGCGATCAGCGAGTCTGAAACCTGTGGATCTGGAACAGGTGCAGCTGATACCTGTGGATCTGGCACAGGTCCAGCTGATACCTGTGGATCTGGAACAGGTGCAGCTGATACCTGTGGATCTAGAACAGGTACAGCCGATACCTGTGGATCTAGAACAGGTACAGCTGATTCCTGTGGATCTAGCACAGGTACAGCCGATACAGCCGATACCTGTGGATCTGGTGGCACAGGTGTGGCAGAATCCCGTAGCAATGACACAGGCGTGGCAAACACCGATGAAGCAGACTCAGGTGCGGCGGACACCAGTGGAGTAGACACAGGTGGAGCAGACACAGGTGCGGCAGACCCCTGTGGAGCAGACACAGGTGCGGCAGACCCCTGTGGAGCAGACACAGGTGCGGCAGACCCCCGTGGAGCAGACACAGGTGCGGCAGAAACGGGTTTAGCGCCCGACCTGGCCGCCGCCAAGCGCACCCTGGGATCCCGACTCTCCAGCTGCTTGGCCTGCTCCTGGGCGGCCTTAGCGGCGGCCTCAATACGCTGCTTGCCGATAGCCTCGGCCGCCTGTTTCATCCGGTCGGCCAGGCCGCTGAAACAGTCCTGCAGATTGTAGCATCGAACGGTTGAACGGCAGACTGGCGCCCACTGCGCGCCCGGGTCGGTCGAGCCTTGGCAGAGCAACTGGCGCCGGGGAATGGGCAGCCAGATCAGCACGTGAATCAGATTCTTCGTGCGGCCCAGCATGCGGGTAGCGCTGTCTAGTTGAAGCCGCTTAGATAGCGCCGACTGCGACGGCACCAAATAGCAGAGCGCGCCGGCGCCGTCAGCCGATTCGGTCATGGGCGCCAGCAGCAGGCAGTCCTTGGTGATCAGCATCTCGCAGAGTGTCCGGGCCCGGGCGGCGTTAGACGGGTCGAACAGTCCGGCCAGGTAGCTGACGTAGCCGGCGCTGGAGTCGGCCAGGCGGCAGACGGGCTTCTCCTCGGTCAGGGAGACGCCACAGTTGGCCAGGCGGGCCTCCAGATCGGCCGAGTCGACAACGCGGCAGGGGGTGGCCGACGGCAGCGAGCCGAGCTGCAGAAATGGCAGCACGGAGGGCGTTTTCTCAAGCGAGACCAGGCCGAGCTTCAGGCTGGGTCCCGCTGGCAGCAGGGGCAGCAGGACTTCGCCAACAAGGTAGGCGCCGTCGTTGAATTTCTTCACCCAATCTTGCCGATCGGGGCACACGGGCCGCGGCCGTCGTTGACTTCGGCTACGAATCGGGCTCGACTCAGTGGAAGATTCGGCGGAGGAGGACACGGCTTCAGCTGATGCTGCAGAGCACTTTGCATTTTCCTGCTGCTTCTGCTCAGGTTTAGGCGCATGCTCCAGCGTCTCAGCTTCATCCTTCTGATCCTGCTGCATTTGTTGTTGAACCTGCTGCGCCTGCGTCTCCTGTTGTTGTTGCTTTGGCTGCTTGCGGTCGAGTGTCGGCTGGGTCTTCCGCTTGAAGCACTGGTCCCTGATCTGGTGCACGGGATTTGGGATAAACTATTCGATGTCTCAGAATATGCTTTGTATGCGAAGGTTGCCTATTCTAATCAGTAATCTACTAGTAATCTATCGTAAATCTATTAAAAGCGATGCAAAAAATTAACTTATTAAAGATACCTAGTTCTCAATAAATGACAGATGCTCAAGATGCAAATTAATAAACACAAATATCGTAAGCAGAGAAAAGTTTCCTACAGGGCGTGCGCTGAGCTCGAACTCAAGCATCACAGCTTCACTGTTGATGACGAATGGCCTAGATTCAAGAGGCAAGTCTGCGTTTGCTGGTGAGCAAATTAGGGAGCAGGAAATGTCCCATAAACGCGACACTGGAAAGGTCTCAACAGGGAGACTCTATTAGTGGACAGCTTCAGAGCCTGGTTCAAATTCCAGGCCAAAATGCTTACCAAGCCATCGAACTTGAATTGAACAGCAGCCACAGGCAGCACGTGCCTGGGATGGTCCATCAATTCCAGGTCGGGTCCGTACTCAAATAGGAACACCTGGCTGCTATGAAATCCGGCTTCAATTATGCTTGCAGCTTTTCTATTAATCAATTCATCGTCTGTAAGCGTCTGACGAACGCTCTCGTGACAGTCGTACATTGGCTGTGGCTCCACAACGCTGTCGCCCTCGGTCCAGTAGCAGACGCGGCCGCGAACGTAGCGACAGATGACCAGCCAGCCAGTCTTTGGCAGGCCGAACTTCGGTGAGATCCGATCGACGTACCGGCCCAGGGAGACGCCGGTAGAGCCGATGGCCAGAGTAGAGTCTGGCAGGTTGCCGCGGCGGATGCCGTTCTCAGCAATGCCGCGCAATCGATCCATTACGTCCGGCACGGGCGCCAGGTAGACGAAACCGTACCGCTCATCCAGCTTGACGGAGCCAGCCAGGGCGGCCAGATTGCTGGCGTTTTCTTCGGCAATGGCGGCCTGGATCTCCGCCTTCTTGGTGGCGAACTGTGACAACAGAATTACTCAATTTGGTTATTTTTGTGCACTAGAATTCGATATAGTACTACTAGTAGCAGCAACCAGCTAAGCGCATTTCTATAAACTGCTTATTTTTACCTTATCACCGAGGCTCTTGTTGCCGATAGCAAATACTTTTGACGGGGAAAATTTGCTTCTTAATTCCTTATTTAAGAAGCCGCGCGATATGATGCAGTTAATGTCGTGCTTGTACTCGTTGGAATTTAGGTCAACGCTGCGCAGAAATTCTGCAAATAGAAAGAAGAAAGGTAAGTAGTCTACAGCCTGAAAAAGCTATTTACTAAGGCTAAATTGGTTATTAGCTTAGTCACCCTTGGAGCTATGCGCCACTTTGGGCACCCGGATCTGTTTCAAAGCCTCTGTGCCAACGTAGCGCTCGTTAACAACATTTGGATGAAACCTGCCGGCCGAACCCGAAGCCATGGAATCGGCTGTCTGATTGAGGCCTCCAGACGCAGCGGCGGTGGTGACCTTTTTCTTCTTCTTTTTAATTGGAGAAGCCGAGCCAATATTATTATTGTTGCTGCAGTTGGCAATGTTATTATTGTCTTTTGGCCCGGAGCTTCTCTCCGACAGCGATAATGAAGGCGTTTGACAGTGCCTCAACGCCTGGAATTGCGAGTTTGAACAGCGAGGTTTAAACGGCGGCATTAAGGGTGAATTCATTACTCCAATAACCTACACAGATTATCTTGCATCCTGAAATATATTATAACCTAGAAAAAGATTAGAAAAAAATTCGCGAGCAAGACAAAACGAAATAATCAATAAATCAATAATTTATGTTGTCTGACAAACACTAAAACACTTACACCGAATAGAACAATACAGCAAGCAAAGATTAAGCAAAGATGACTTAAACTAAAAAAAAATTTTTAAGCTAATCACAAGCTTAGGGATAACTTTTCCTTTTTACATTGCATTGAGTAAGCCACCTGAGTAAAGAATGATTCACAGTAAGAATCAATCCATAAAAAGTAGTAGACTTGTTGATTTATCAATAAGAATGTCAAGAAGCTGCATTGCAGTCAGTCTCACACTCTCGTATTATCAAATTCAAATGCTCTTAAACTCAAGAGCATCCGGATACCGATAGAAAGTGGAGGTAGCGCGCGGTTTAAGGCAAAAACAGAGTTGAATTAAATATTTTCACAATAGCAGTAGTACGGATAAGACGAACAACAATTGACTTGTTCTTTCTTCAGGATGTCCCATGTGCACTTAAAGCGCGTTTTCCAGTCGTATAGTTGCGGCTTCAATTGAAATAGTGGCCCGTTCGAATAGACAAAATTGCAAGCAGTCAGAATTGATACAAGCAAAATTTAATTCGGATTTAGTCAAATTAGATTTTGCAGTTCAAAGTTATGAAGCTAAATATAAAGTATAGCAAATACAACGAATAACAAACTCGCAGAAAATAGTGAACTCTTACGTGCTATTACCGACACCAAATTGGAAAACAGCCGCTAATGTTCAAATGATTCGGGTCTCTAGGTGAATCAGAATGCGGGTTGTTTAACTATGGGGGAGAAGAGGGGTTTCGGTACAGGGGGGGGGGGGGGAAGGACCCCAAAGCACGAATCAACTATATGGAGGTGAGTGGTATACGAGCAAGCAATGCACATTTGTCATGATCCTTCAACCAACCATAATTCGACAAGCATGTAGTGTCCTGTCTAGACTCCATTGTTAGGACAGACTATGCCAAAATCGCTTCTTTTAACTTCTACCAGACCAGAATTTTATATACAAAAAAGCCCGGTGGGGAAAGAACGGAAATAGTGATGACTCAATCTTTCTCTGGACAGATGCGTATAGGGTATAAAATAAGCCCGAACGCAGACCCTACGGTCCCTTGGCACTGATAAGGGTGGATAACCCACGGTTCCAAGGATATAGACTACCCTCGAGGATTGAGGGTAAAGAAGGTCCTGTGGGCCTGCCCCAATTTTATCTTCTTAAATTCCTAGCTGTTCCTTTTCTATTCACGTCAAGTTAAAAACAGACATCAAAGGGGAAATCCTACAAAACATAGATAGGCTTAGGCCATAGACAACGCTCAAATTACTGAAACTCGACCGAGAAACAAGCAAACCTGACATTAGACACAAAAGCATTTTGCAGTGCACCGCTGCAGCCGAATACTGCGCACTTTATGGCTTTGAAAGTGCACGCATGATGAGCGTATCTTATCAATAAGCTTACTGACAGAACTGTGTGCAGAAACTGACAAGTCTGGGCCACAGACAGATGGTTTGGACTTCAAAGTAACAACTCGGCGCCAACGCTTTGGCCTTATTGTCGTTCTGGCTCAATAAGGCGATCTCATCTCAACAATATTTGTTCAAGTGGTTCTTTGTGTGGTTTAATACCTGGTCTGAAGTCCTGCGCGGTTTTCTGACCTGAGCGAGTCGGGGAGTGGAAAGGGAGAATTGGAATTCGTACATGGCAATATCTTATCAGCTCAGCAGTAAACAAAAAAGCGCTAAGTTCCGAAATCCGGATCCAGATTTCGGTTTGAAGCTTGTTCAGTAATCAAATACTTTTAATAAGAACCTCCGAAACCGGCGCAGGAGAAGCCGCCCAGACGTGCTGTACAATCCAGCTGGACCTGTGGAAGCATGCATCCTAAAAAAAGAAAAAGTATCCGCTTTAACCATTAGTGGCGTCAATTTCAGCAAATATTAGTCTTACTTACCATTAAATTTGTTTAGTTGCATTACAAATTAGGGCAAGACCAGAAGTCGGGCTAAGAGTTCAGACACGGCTGTGAAATCCTGCCACGTTGGAGCACTCGATTGCAGTTGCATCGTGAAATTTTCAGCGAAGAGTCCACTCGTTTCTCGTTAGCTCAGTTGTTATAGTTACCTCAGTTGAAGCAGATTCCTCGCAAAATTTTATTATTCTATTCTAGTTGAGCTAGCTTGAAGCATTCGTTTTATGCTTTCCGATGTCAAAATCGAAATGAGATGAAAACACTCTTGTAAGTGGTGGACTTTTCGGTTTAGGCCAAAAACTAAAAACAAATGCTAGCCAGTCGAACCTGTTTTGAAGCTAGAAATATATATATTTTTCTTTTACGCTGGAGGTCTTGGCTTTTATTCTTAGACAAAATTACAGTCAATATTTTTATTTAATTTAAAGCCGTGGCGTCTGCTGAATACGAAGGCTTTATGGGAAGGTTACACGATACATGTATAGTCAATGGGAGAATCAGAACAATCTCTCGCAGGAAGAAATAAAATAGAAGCCATGATTCTATATAAAGAGACACTCTGCGCAATCCGCAGGTTACATCATTCGTGATTGAAACTTGAGAAGTTATCCCTTTTTGAGGCGAGAGGGCTCTACTTAACTGTCCGGAGCGGAGTCTACTCTAATATTACTCTACTCTTTATCCTGATTTGTAAATGCTTCATATATAGTACACACTATGTAGGGATGTTGGACATCACAACGATTGCAGTAGCAGCATCGAACCTTTTATTTCAATTTTGCTGCGTACATAATATCTTTAGATAATATTTTAATGATCTACTAGAGTAGAATTGTTTAACGAATCGTATTCCAAAACGCTGAAATAGGTAAAAAACGATTAACATGAATTAGAATATGCCATCTTGGCAAACTTGACCTATGTATGAGACACTTGCCTTAAAACTAATTAGGACTCTTGGCACACATTGTAATACACTCAGCAACAGCTCTCCCCCTATTCGCGCTGTCACGCGGCACTCAAGTTAAGCAATGTCTTTAATGCTAGTTGCAGTAACGTATGTAGGAACTACGAGCACGCCAAAGTGCCGTTACCCGTCGTGGCATCTTGATCAGCAGCGAGTTTGCTTAAAAGTTTTTCAAAAACATGGGTAATACAGTAATACACGTACCGGAGCAAGTCCTGAATGTTAATACTAATAACTAATATCAATTTCTGTATGCAATTTGCATGTTGTGTCGGCCGCGCCGTAAGGGATTTGGGCAAATATATGAATGGTTTCATCTGACACTGTCACAACTCACAAGCTTCCATATACTTTCTCTCTAAAAGTCTAAGCAAAAATGCTCAGTCATTGAGACGATGCCTTCTTTAAATAAATAAAACTAAGGGAGGTGGGGTGGTTGGGTCGTTGACTGTTTGTGGCACGAGAGCGATAAAAAATAGGGGTTAGGCAAAAGCCTTGAGTGGATCGATAAATTGGACAAACGCCCTACCCCCAGCCAACCAAACCCTTAGATGTACTTAGTCAATGTACATTCTTAGATAATACATTTTTAGCTTTAGGGCGGCTTCATTCAGAAACGTGGGGTTAACCCTCCGTACACTCAATTCAATAGCCTGGTCTGTTTCTCTCTCCCATCCAGATTTCTATTGGTTCATACCCTCTCGTAAATGACTGCTGCTATTTCGTACGAACTGTCTGCCTCCCTTCATTTTATTGCAAGTTTTTGCAAGAGCCTGTTAAGCTTATGTCTTGTACATTATATGCCGTCCCGATAAATGTGCATCGCTTAGATACGCAAAAAGTTCCTATAGCTAAGGTCCCCTAGGGTCTTCTCAAATTTAATTCATTCGATCTATCCGAAATAGTGAGGTAACACATCATGCAGATGCAAAACAAACTAGCTGTACTATCTAATTAAATGAAAGTGCCCTGCAAACGATATTAAATAAATAAATTTAAAAAGCTTCAGGTAGAACCTGCTACAAGTAAAAACAAAAAATTATTGCAGAATTTTGCAGTTTTTTGAGAAAAACTGAAAGTTCATAACTAATACAGTAATACAAATAATAATGATAATACAATAACACAGTACAAAAGCAAACAAGCACGAAGCCGACATAATTAAAAAAATTACTAAAAACATTTTGTCGATACATGCAAACAAAACAATATAGATTTTGAGACAATTTTGTGCCCCTGAAAGGTAAAAAAAGAAATTGTGCGTAATGCAGATCAGTGCCCGAGCGGGTGCTCATACTGTGTGAGACCTCCGAGCAGGACCGACTCGTGGCTCAAGAAACTTGATTGATTAGTTGATCCACGTTTATCGAAACCAACAACAATATTAAAACTATGTCGGATGAATGTGCCAACAAACAATATATAAACCAAAGAGCATTGCAGTATTGGTTTTGTCAGCCCAACTGAGAATAAAGCCATCCAAAGTGAGAATCCTGCCTACGCTGACTGCGAAGGGCCTGGCTGCGTGCAGCCTTAGTCTATGGGCCATAGACTATAAAGGATAAGCTAGGATTGGCTAGTCATATAATGGCTCAGAAGCTCAGAAGGTATAAAAATAAAAGAATACGACGCATAGACCAATCGATTCTCACATTGGATGGCTTTTTATCACTTTGCTTGTCCTTTATTGTCTATGGCCCATAGACTAAGGCTGCACGCAGCCAGGCCCTTCGCAGTCAGCGTAGGCAGGATTCTCACTTTGGATGGCTTTATTCTCAGTTAGGCTGACAAAAGCAATACCAATAAAGACGAAAAGTTGAAACCTATTTTTTTATCCACATAGCTGACCCTCCGGTTACCACGTTTTTCGTCTATGGCACAAGCTGTGGCTAGATTGGTGTACAAAGCCGGTGCTCAGAGATTTAAATATTGGGACAGTTCGCACTTAAAACATAAATAATGCATCAAAATAAGCAAGACCACTTTGCCCAGCCACCGGGCTCAGTCATGCCACTGTCGATTACACTATTCCACATGCACCATGCCACTAAAGTGCGTGGTAACTTATTGCAATAGCTGCGTTTCTGAACACAAGTTAAGGGTGGATCACATGTATGACTATAAGATTTGCAAAACAGGCAAGCAGGATGTACATTGATCAAAAGCAATTGCTGGGTCTGGGTTCACATCTGACGCGTATATAAAGCCACTAAATAAATCAAGCAATAATTATTGAGGTAATGATAGATTGAAATTAACCAGAATAAAATAACTTGAGACGGCTTCCTCAGAAATCAATCAGATACAATTTCGCCCTCTTCTAGTTCGATTTCATCATTAAAGTATAAAAGTTCACCGTTTAAATGCGAGGAAGCACAGTTTCTATCTGCTGTGGCCATATTTATAACAGCCTTGTTAATCTTTGATGAAGATGATTGGCTAGATGGGCCTTCATTTCGACGCTTTCTATGTTGATGTAGATCTGAAGTTGACGAGTGTTTAGACTTGGATTTGTCTGATACAGAAGTAGGTGCGCTGGACTTTCTGTGCACTGAAGTACCTGAGACGAATGTACGTGCGCTGGACTTCCTGTGCACTGCAGTACCTGAGACGGATGTACGTGCGCTGTACTTTCTTTTCAGCGAGGCAGTAGAAGCAGACGTAGATGATTTTTGCTTACTTTTAACCGACGCGGTTTTGGCTAACCTTTGAGCATTAACGATAGATTCCTTTTGTTTAGAGGCAGACTTCATGGGTTTATATGACTTTTTCCGTGCTAACGCATCCGAGGCAGCGATCAGCTCGGGTTTGTTTTTTGTCGCGTCAATTTTGACAGAAGTCAGTGTGGTCGATTCGCTACCAAGGGTAGAGGTACTTGCAATCGATTTTTTAACCGACGCGGATGTGACAGGAACAGAGCTGTTAGAAGTTGAAACTCTAAAAGAGCCAAACAAAGAAGCAGCAGTACCGGAAGCAGAGTTTCTGAAAGCGTCTAGCAACGAAGTAGAAGCTTTGGAAGCTGTTGTTACAACAGGGGTAGAGCAGCGGGTAGAGCTCAACGATGAAGCAGCAGCTGTGACAGAAGAAGCAACAGTGGTGGAGCTGCAGGTACCGGTAGAGCTAAGCAATGAAGAAGCTGTGGCATTAACGGAATATTTTAAGTTTGGTGCAGCCTGTAGCAAATTATCCGAACCGGTTGCAGAGGAAGTGGTGGTCACAGCTGACGCAACTGTTACTTCATTAATAGACGGTGCAGCTGTTCCAGAGTCAACTACTGAAGTCGAAGTCGTGACACGTGAGCTGGGTATCGCAGGATTTATTACAGAAGCTTTACATGTAGAAGTTCCAGAAGCTAACTCAGCCGAAATTGTTTCTGACAGACGGATTTGCATAGGACAGGAAGCCTTAGCAGGAAGAGGTGGCAAAGGCTGTGCGAATAAGTCCATAGGAGGGAAAATGTTTAAATGAGGCGACACAGGCAATGATGGGGCTACTCCTACATTTCCTGAAAAGCAAGCCGCCATTACTGGGCAAGCCGGAAGTGGTGACGACTGAGGCGGCGGTTGGGGAAATACAACTTGAGCAGAAGAACCGCAGTTAGAGGAGGTTGAGACAGAAAATGGCATCGACATGAGAGGCGGTATCGCCATCGGACTTGATTGCTGAACGTGACCGTACGGTGCAGCGCCCGATGGTTGCGTTGAGTTCAAGACTGTCGAATAGTTTAGCAGGCCGGAGTCGCTGCTGCTGAAGCCTACCTGGCAAGACGACGCTGCTGATTCCGATGAAGGGCGCACTAATGAGGACATCATCGGCGGCACCTGCAGACGATCGCTAGCAGCTTCTACAGAAGACTGCATGATTGGAGCTACGGCAGGTGGGACGGACGCTGTAGTAGATTCAGAGACAGTAACAGCAGCGGTTGATGTAGCAGGGGTCGATCGGCGTCCGATGAACTCCAGCGCCTGCAGCTTAGACCAGCGGCTTCTCAGCTGGGTAACAATAATATCCTCAATGCCTTGAATAACGTTAAGCAAATCGCATATATTCGGAAGCGGCGAACTGAAACCACTGAGCTCTGTTAACTCGTGCAACGCTTCAACGCATAGGCTGCACCAGACTGGCCAAGACTTCCGCACGCTGACAACGTCCGGCTGCCGATGCTCACCGGCGGCCAAGAGCGGTAGAAGCGCCGGCTCCAAAGCGATGGAGGAGAATGCGCGAACCAACTCGACGCGCAGTAGGTGGCGCAGCTCAGAGTCTGGCAGCCGGATCTGAGGAGCAAACATGATGAGGGCGAATCATTATTAAGTAAACGTGCAATTCTTAAATTCTTAATTCAATTTTAGCCTTACGGTCTGCAACTAGTGCTACATAGACGCAGGTGGGGCTTCAGGCACTGTCGCAAATCAAGGCGAAAGTCTATACACAGCCAGCGAGTAGGAAAGCACTGTAGCTAAATGCTCATACCACTGACCCCTGAATACGTAAATGCGCACCTTACAATACGCAAACGCAAGCACACAGCGTAAAGTGGCCGGACTTTTCAACGTTAGGCAGTGTGCATGTGCACAAAGCCCTAGGAGCCGACCCATATCGTACATTCCCCGGACCCATTTCAGCTCACGAGAAGCAGATTTCCATGCACGGTCGAGCGGAATCAAAGCCAGTGGCTTTGGCGCGAGAGTGGACATGCTACCGATTTCTTTGCTACTTTCCGTGATGTCGGATAATGACTTTCAACTATTGTAATGCGTCAAATAAATGCCAAAACTGCTCACCTGTAACTCGCGGAACTCAAGTGCAGCCGCCTGTTTCAACTGTTCTGCGGCCTCCTTGCTGGCGACGTTGCGCAGACTCCAGCGTACAGTCAGCAGCATGCGTAGAAAACGCGTGTCTGATCTAAATGAGGCGGATTTCTTGTTATAGGCTGCCGAGGCCATGTCCAAGTCACGCTGCAATATGTAAACCATGCTAATAATAATAGAGCATATTTTTAAAGCAGAATATAATGACGAAAAATGTTTTAAGTCAATAGAGTAAAGGAATAAAGAGGATTTGAAGTATGACTGTTATTTTGCGCAATGTAGCGCTTTGCTTCTCTACCTCCCCCGTAGACGAAATAGCAATGTTCTGACTCAGAGTATTGAGATAGCAGGATACAGAGTTAACTCGCTTCTAGAATCCAACCGTCTCTCCAGTCACCAGAGACTTCCATTCATGTCTATTTATACCTGAGTATTGCATTTCTCAATCAGTCTAAGTCTATCTATAATTTCAGCCACGCGTGGAGATCAACTTGGAACAAAGATGGCGTGTTTTTCCATGGACAGTGCAGGGAATACTCCCTGGACAGAGAGAGTATTCCCTGGACAGTGTTTTTTGACACAATATTGCTGTTATGTGAGCTGGGGGTTTTGGCTGGGGGAATGACTCACTGTGACACATCCGAAGCATCGAATTCCGGCTTATGCATGCAATGCAATACACATTTTCACGTTCGATTTTGATCAAAGTCCAGTTCTAAAAAAACTAGCGGAAATTCAATTCAGACAATTTAGACTGGGACCCAGTCTAACCCCAGCTCAAAACATTCTAACCGAAGTAAGGTTTAGCCATAGACAAAATTATCCTGAGTCTGTAGCATAGTCTGTAGCATAGAAAAGGTGTAGCATAGAAACAGGTGAAAGAAAAGATATGAACTAGAGCCCACCTATTCTGTGTATTCCTTGATGAATGCTTGAGCCTCGACACTTCGTACGATATTTTAGTCTGAGGTTGTGTAGTGATCCGCTAGTTTGGTGTTAGGCGTCGCACTATTGTCAGCAGCTTCCTTCGCCCTCACCCCCGCCCTGGGTTGCTGTATGCCGCTGGTCAGCTTCCCGCCCGTCTGTTGCTGCCCTTGGCCTGTTCTGCCCTTCTGCGTCTCTGTTCTCAGCCCTCAGCTTCTCTGCTGTAGGCTGTCTCTGTTTCGTTCCCGTCCCGTTTTCCTCTGTCTTGTGAGCAAGTCACATGACAGATCTTGTGTTCTTGGAGTCTTAAAGTGCAGTAAACGTAAACATGTTTACTGCACTCGTTGGCCCTGTTTACCGGGAGAATCACGTGCTTTCGGACCCCTCCCTTCTCTAAGGAGAGGAGTGACTCATGTTGCTAAAAATAGCAACTGAGTCACAGCCGCGTGTACTCTGGCCGGAGACCTCAAGTGACGTCAGTTCTAAAAATAGCAGTATTGCAGTAGACATTGCAGTAGAAAGGCTGCTTTACTAAGAATTCTATGCCTAAGTGGCTTATCAAGTTATTGGGAGAATAACTTGAGAGAAAGCTTATGAGAGCAAATCCAAACTATATGGATTAGTCTTAAGCAGAGAGTAGACAGACAGACAGGAAAGTGAAATAAAAAGTGACAGAAGAGTCTAATAAAAAATCTACGAAATATAAAATGACTAACACAAAGATGGCTGACTTTAACAGAAACTCAACAGTACTGAACTAGCTAGCTGTGGAATTGCATCAAGTTTAATACAAAAAGCACAAGTCCAAGTGAATAAAGTGTGTGCGTTTAAACCATCACCGATTGATTAAAAAGAATTACAAAAATAGTAAATTACTTAGCCGACAAAAGCAGACCAGCTGTCATCAGAGCAGGTTCAGATGGTGTCAATGAAGACGAACAAAAAACATCGAATGAGTGGGTTATTAATATTTTGTTAATTAAATTTGAGTTTCAAATTGAACGCGAGTGACACAAAAAACGTGCCGCTGAGAATCGAATGACATCTTGCCAGCAAGAATTGAAATTATAAGTTATAACAAATATTTCAATAAAAAATCATATTACATATTCTAAGAAAATAACATTCAGGGCTACGGTTCAAAAGGCCTAATAAACGCAAACTAATTAAAACTAGGAAACTCAAAACTTTAGGAGAGCCTGGCGAGCTTAGCTCCAAGGTGATGGCGTGATTGATAGGGCTTGTCTGCGGCTGCGGCCAACGGCGATATTGAATCTTCTGAGTCTGACTGACGGCCCGATCGCCGGGGTGGCCGCTGGTTTGGCCTCCGATCAGGTCGATGAATATATGGTCGCTGGTTTGGTCGCTGCAGTGGTTGCCTACGCAGATAAACAGAAATACGATGATTACGGGTGATTTTCTACTAAAATTGTCAAGCGCGCACAGACTGTTAAAATAATGCTAATAGAGGACAGGGTATAGGCTAGGATGAAAGAGCTGAAACCAGGATATAACCCCAGTAGTTTCGGGTGGTGGCAACCAGGATAGAACCCCAGTAGTTTCGGGTGGTGGCAACCAGGACAGAACCCCAGTAGTTTCGGGTGGTGGCAACCAGGACAGAACCCCAGTAGTTTCGGGTGGTGGCAACCAGGACAGAACCCCAGTAGTTTCGGGTGGTGGCAACCAGGACAGAACCCCAGTAGTTTCGGGTGGTGGCAACCAGGACAGAACCCCAGTAGTTTCGGGTGGTGGCAACCAGGACAGAACCCCAGTAGTTTCGGGTGGTGGCAACCAGGACAGAACCCCAGTAGTTTCGGGTGGTGGCAACCAGGACAGAACCCAGTAGTTTCGGGTGGTGGCAACCAGGACAGAACCCAGTAGTTTCGGGTGGTGGCAACCAGGATAGAACCCCAGTAGTTTCGGGTGGTGGCAACCAGGACAGAACCCCAGTAGTTTCGGGTGGTGGCAACCAGGACAGAACCCCAGTAGTTTCGGGTGGTGGCAACCAGGACAGAACCCCAGTAGTTTCGGGTGGTGGCAACCAGGACAGAACCCAGTAGTTTCGGGTGGTGGCAACCAGGACAGAACCCCAGTAGTTTCGGTGGTGGCAACCAGGACAGAACCCCAGTAGTTTCGTGTGGTGGCAACCAGGACAGAACCCCAGTAGTTTCGTGTGGTGGCAACCAGGACAGAACCCCAGTAGTTTCGGGTGGTGGCAACCAGGACAGAACCCCAGTAGTTTCGTGGTGGCAACCAGGACAGAACCCCAGTAGTTTCGGGTGGTGGCAACCAGGATAGAACCCCAGTAGTTTCGGGTGGTGGCAACCAGGATAGAACCCCAGTAGTTTCGGGTGGTGGCAACCAGGACAGAACCCCAGTAGTTTCGTGTGGTGGCAACCAGGACAGAACCCCAGTAGTTTCGGGTGGTGGCAACCAGGACAGAACCCCAGTAGTTTCGTGTGGTGGCAACCAGGACAGAACCCAGTAGTTTCGGGTGGTGGCAACCAGGACAGAACCCCAGTAGTTTCGGGTGGTGGCAACCAGTACAGAACCCCAGTAGTTTCGGGTGGTGGCAACCAGGACAGAACCCCAGTAGTTTCGGTGGTGGCAACCAGGACAGAACCCCAGTAGTTTCGGGTGGTGGCAACCAGGACAGAACCCCAGTAGTTTCGGGTGGTGGCAACCAGGACAGAACCCCAGTAGTTTCGGGTGGTGGCAACCAGGATAGAACCCCAGTAGTTTCGGGTGGTGGCAACCAGGACAGAACCCCAGTAGTTTCGGGTGGTGGCAAACCAGGATAGAACCCCAGTAGTTTCGGGTGGTGGCAACCAGGACAGAACCCCAGTAGTTTCGGGTGGTGGCAACCAGGACAGAACCCCAGTAGTTTCGGGTGGTGGCAACCAGGACAGAACCCCAGTAGTTTCGGTGGTGGCAACCAGGACAGAACCCCAGTAGTTTCGGTGGTGGCAACCAGGACAGAACCCCAGTAGTTTCGGGTGTGTGGCAACCAGGACAGAACCCCAGTAGTTTCGGGTGGTGGCAACCAGGACAGAACCCCAGTAGTTTCGGGTGGTGGCAACCAGGACAGAACCCCAGTAGTTTTCGTGTGGTGGCAACCAGGACAGAACCCCAGTAGTTTCGTGGTGGTGGCAACCAGGACAGAACCCCAGTAGTTTCGGGTGGTGGCAACCAGGATAGAACCCCAGTAGTTTCGGCGGGTGGTGGCAACCAGGACAGAACCGCCAGTAGTTTCGTGTGGTGGCAACCAGGACAGAACCCCAGTAGTTTCGGGTGCTGGCAACCAGGACAGAACCCCGTAGTTTCGGGTGGTGGCAACCAGGACAGAACCCCAGTAGTTTCGGGTGGTGGCAACCAGGACAGAACCCCAGTAGTTTCGTGTGGTGGCAACCAGGACAGAACCCCAGTAGTTTCGGGTGGTGGCAACCAGGACAGAACCCCAGTAGTTTCGCGGTGGTGGCAACCAGGACAGAACCCAGTAGTTTCGTGTGGTGGCAACCAGGACAGAACCCCAGTAGTTTCGGGTGGTGGCAACCAGCAGCGGCAATAAATCTGTAGAGATCCTACCTTTCACTGCAAACCATCGCTGATTCTGTGCACTTCTTGTTGGCGAGCGAGGCGTCTGCTCACGGAGGACTTCGTCTCGATTACTCATAGTTCGACTTTTGACGCCGGCTACCAGCCCAGCCGCGTCTTGGCCTCCGCAACCATGAATCAACGTCGACACTTTCCAGACGCTTGTTCAGCTGGACGCTGGCCCAGTTGGCGA
>NIVC01004101.1:0-28476 GCA_002269645.1 Macrostomum lignano | reverse complement strand
CACACAGCCATAGCACAGCGCTAGCACACAGCCATAGCACAGCGCTAGCACACAGCCATAGCACAGCGCTAGCACACACCCATAGCACAGCGCTAGCACACACCCATAGCACAGCACTAGCACACCCATAGTACAGCACTAGCACACAGCCATAGTACAGCACTAGCACACAGCCATAGCACAGCACTAGCACACAGCCATAGCACAGCGCTAGCACACAGCCATAGCACAGCACTAGCACACACCCATAGCACAGCGCTAGCACACAGCCATAGTACACTCAGCACAGCTCTAACACACACCCATAGCACAGCACTAGCACACACCCATAGCACAGCGCTAGCACACAGCCATAGTACACTCAGCACAGCACTAGCACACACCCATAGTACACTCAGCACAGCGCTAGCACACACCCATAGTACACCCATAGCACAGCGCTAGCACACAGCCATAGCACAGCACTAGCACACACCCATAGCACAGCGCTAGCACACAGCCATAGCACAGCACTAGCACACACCCATAGCACAGCGCTAGCACACACCCATAGTACACTCAGCACAGCACTAGCACACACCCATAGTACACTCAGCACAGCACTAGCACACACCCATAGTACACTCAGCACAGCGCTAGCACACACCCATAGTACACTCATAGCACAGCACTAGCACACACCCATAGTACACTCATAGCACAGCACTAGCACACCCATAGTACACTCATAGCACAGCACTAGCACACAGCCATAGTACACTCAGCACAGCACTAGCACACACCCATAGTACACTCAGCACAGCACTAGCACACACCCATAGTACACTCAGCACAGCGCTAGCACACACCCATAGTACACTCATAGCACAGCACTAGCACACACCCATAGTACACTCATAGCACAGCACTAGCACACCCATAGTACACTCATAGCACAGCACTAGCACACCCATAGTACACTCATAGCACAGCACTAGCACACCCATAGTACACTCATAGCACAGCACTAGCACACAGCCATAGCACAGCGCTAGCACACACCCATAGCACAGCACTAGCACACCCATAGCACAGCACTAGCACACACCCATAGTACACTCAGCACAGCACTAGCACACCGCTGTACTTGAATCAAAACAGGGGCACAAAAAAGCCAAGCAAAAAGCAGCAGAAGATAAAAAAGAACCGAAGCCGCAACAGCGCAATTATTTTCTAAGAAACGAGATAGCCGAGCCGCACGCACCCTGCCGATCCGGCCCAGTGTCCGCGACAGAACAGCGACATCAAGGTGCGAAGAGTATTCCATATATATTTATGAATTAATAATAATCGTAACAGAATCAGTAAGTTGGATCGAAAGCAGGAACCCAAACTACAATCAAAACAGACACGAAAGGCACGCACAGTTTAATCAATAATCGATGGCACTTGGCAGAGCAGGCAAAATCATTATTACATATAAATATGAAAAATCGCATATTAAAAATAAAGACGGTACTGGCGGCTGTGCTGGGAAGAGCTGAAAGATTCGGTCTGCCAATTGAGATAGATGGACAAATTAACAGAAGGGCGGTCGAAGTCCGGACACTGAAAATAGCTAAGAGAAAGCCTGGCTTGTAACAAAAGTGGAAAGCGGATTACAGAACTTAACCTCGCCCCATCCGTAATGCTGCGCCAGCTTCATCACAGAGTTGCAGAGCTTTGAGCAGGCAGTTCAGAGACAGGCAATCAGTCAGTCTTAGAAATGGAGGAAGCCGCGGTCTGGCTTGGAGCGTCAGTCGTCCTCGCGGACGCCGCGGGCGGGTCCCTTCTCGATCTGGTCGTCCAGCTCCTTCTTGGTCTCCTCCTCCCACTTCCGGATCTGCTCCATGGTGAGGCCGTACCACTGGTCCATGCTGCAGAACACCTGCCTGTGGAAGTTCGTGAAGATCCGGCGCTCCATCTGCGGGTGGGCGAGGCGCATCCGGTGAGGGGTAGCTGATGAGGGGTATCCGGTGAGGGGTAGCTGATGAGGGGTATCCGGTGAGGGGTAGCTGATGAGGGGTATCCGGTGAGGGGTAGCTGGTGAGGGGTATCCGGTAAGGGGTAGCTGATGAGGGGTATCCGGTAAGGGGTAGCTGATGAGGGGTATCCGGTGAGGGGTAGCTGATGAGGGGTATCCGGTGAGGGGTAGCTGGTGAGGGGTATCCGGTAAGGGGTAGCTGGTGAGGGGTATCCGGTAAGGGGTAGCTGATGAGGGGTATCCGGTAAGGGGTAGCTGATGAGGGGTATCCGGTGAGGGGTAGCTGATGAGGGGTATCCGGTGAGGGGTAGCTGATGAGGGGTATCCGATGAGGGGTAGCTGATGAGGCGCATCCGGTAAGGGGTAGCTGATGAGGGGTATCCGGTGAGGGGTAGCTGATGAGGGGTATCCGGTGAGGGGTAGCTGGTGAGGGGTATCCGGTAAGGGGTAGCTGGTGAGGGGTATCCGGTAAGGGGTAGCTGATGAGGGGTATCCGGTAAGGGGTAGCTGATGAGGGGTATCCGGTGAGGGGTAGCTGATGAGGGGTATCCGGTGAGGGGTAGCTGGTGAGGGGTATCCGGTAAGGGGTAGCTGGTGAGGGGTATCCGGTAAGGGGTAGCTGATGAGGGGTATCCGGTAAGGGGTAGCTGATGAGGGGTATCCGGTGAGGGGTAGCTGATGAGGGGTATCCGGTGAGGGGTAGCTGATGAGGGGTATCCGATGAGGGGTAGCTGATGAGGGGTATCCGGTGAGGGGTAGCTGGTGAGGGGTATCCGGTAAGGGGTAGCTGGTGAGGGGTATCCGGTAAGGGGTAGCTGATGAGGGGTATCCGGTAAGGGGTAGCTGATGAGGGGTATCCGGTGAGGGGTAGCTGATGAGGGGTATCCGGTGAGGGGTAGCTGATGAGGGGTATCCGATGAGGGGTAGCTGATGAGGGGTATCTAATGAGGGTATCTGGTGAGGGGTATATAATGAGGGTATCTGGTGAGGGGTATATAATGAGGGTATCTAGTGAGGGGTATCTAATGAGGCTATCTAGTGAGGGGTATCTAATGAGGGTATCTAGTCAGGGGTATCTAATGAGGCTATCTAGTGAGGGGTAGCCCAGTGAGATACGATGACAGTGACTGGAAGCAGAAGCAGCACTGGGAGGGCCCAGCTACACCGGTAGCAGCGCACAGCAGCAGTTCGCAACTCACAGTGTGGATGAAGCTCTCGATGCGGCCCTGCAGGCCGAACCACTTGAACTCGCAGGTGACCAGCTTGTAGGCGCACATCACCGGGCCGTCGAAGTTCTCCCACCAGGGCCGGTTGGTGAGCGGGCCGCGGCCGGTCTTGGACGACTTGAACAGCTTGGGGTCGAACTCGCGCTTGTAGTCGGAGTTTGAGTACAGCTTGTCGTTGGCGATGTCGATGTACACAACCTCGCGCTTCTGAAGCAGGTTCGGCGGCAGCTGGTGCACATTCTCCTGCGTGCCGGCGTCCTGCACGTGCATGGACTCGATCTTGATGAAGAAATTATCCTTCATGTAGCCGGGGTTCTCCACCACAGTGCGGCAGTAGGGGTAGGCGTTCCAGGCTGTCTCCGTCATCTCCAGCGAGCCCGACGGCGCCAGCATGCGGATGAACTTCGGCACCTTGCTGGAGGAGGTTGGGCCGGATTCGGATCTCACCCCTGCATCTCATGGCCCTCTCACATCTGCGTCTCATGGTCCTTTATCTGACACCCTGCATCTTAAGCATGGCCCTTCATCCCTCACGCAAAACTCTTTCGCGCCCCAGTGCATTGGTAGTCTGTCAGTCACTCGATCTGAAGACTTGGCAATATAAAAAATTCCGTCACCGCCAGTGCGGATAGCAGTCTAACATCACGCGACTATCTCACCGCATCGGTGAGCACACGAGCAAAAGTTGAAAAAAGTACATTGCTGCACACTCGAGAGACACTTGGCACTGCCTGTAGCGCAGCTCGGAGACGAAATGCCAAGTCTTGCACCCCAGCTCACTCTATAGGGAGTGAAAACTCATTCTCTTCGGAGAGATGTGGACAGGGCCAGGAGAGACAATAGACACTCGCCTCTCTCTCTGTCTGACGCAGCTAACAGTTCACAGACAGCAATTGGAACCGCAATCCCGTTCACAACGGTAACACTTCGGAGCCCAAAGTACATTCTGACCCAATGGCTAATGCCATCGCTTTGTACTCAAAGCTAAACATTCCAGGCATTGTTTGACGTCATTCAGACAGATTTGAGATTGCTGAATGGGATCTGGGAGGGTGACAGCCTAATCTTAACATATGGGTGGGGTGACAGCCTAATCTGAACATATGGGGTGGGGTGACAGCCTAATCTGAACATATGGGGTGGGGTGACAGCCTAATCTGAACATATGGGGTGGGGGTGACAGCCTAATCTGAACATATGGGGTGGGAGTGACAACCTAATCTGAACATATGGGGTGGGGTGACAGCCTAATCTGAACATATGGGGTGCGGGTGACAGCCTAATATCTGAAAATATGGGGTGGGGGTGAACATCCGGGAGGGTGACAGCCTAATCTAAACATACAGGAGGGCGACAGCTTAATTTGAACATCCGGGAAGGTGACAGCCTTATCTGAGGATCTGGGGGATGACAACCTAATCTGAGCAGCTGGGAGGGTGACAGACAGCCTAATCTGAGCATCAGGGAGGGTGACAGCCAAGTAGCAACCAGCTATACCTGTGTACCAAAGGAAAGGCAAAGGTGAACTCACTTCTGCAGCTTGTAGATCTTGTAGGTGTACTGGCCAGTGCCTCTATTGCCAAGCAGCGGCGTCTTTGGCGGCCACTTGTTGGCGGCAACATCAAAGGGCTCATTGTGCACCACAACAATACCCTCGCCTCCGCCAGTTTCCTGCTTGGAGGCCTCAGCCACGGAGTAGAGCTGGGCAATCTGGTACTCCTCCACTGTCATGGGCAGGATCACGCGACTGCACAATAGGTGGGTGGGACAGTGTCTTAGGAATCTGGTTTCAAACACCCAAGGGAATGCTAATTATTGATTATTGATTTATTTAGAAAATTAAAAAAACATGTTTAATAAATTGAATTTATAACCATTAGTGTTTCTGCCACAAAAATATAATAAAATACTAGAACAATTAAAAAACATTTAAAATTATGGTAAACATGATTTTAATTAATCAGGACCTAGATAAAAAAATTCAATGACTAAATACTCTTAATGGGGCAAGTACTTGTTCTAAGTAATTGTACTATAATAAATAAACCTCTTGATATATACTTAGTTAGGTAGAGGCAGGCAAGTGGGCTATATGCACTATGGTATACATTAGGAAACATTGTTTTATAACGATTAAGAGACATTACTACCCATTCTATCAATTCCCTTATACAAGCATTAAATATTTATATATATAGTTATATATGTAGGCATATACTTACATAGGAGTAATTTATTGTGATAAATAATTAGTCCTGAATTGTATATATCATTAGGCGCTTTATTATACCCTAAGTATTGGCCTTCAAGGGCATTATTTATATAAGCAAACTGAAACCAAGATTAAAATTAAGTTTTATGTTTATACTTATTACAAAAGTAAAAGCCAATATAATAGATTTAAGTGGACAGGTCCAATGGTCCCTTAATTAAGCTAAATTTACATAATATACATGGCATTTTTTTCCTATTATTGTCTATAAAGGGTTAGGGATTTCAGTTATATGCTTAAATTTTCTTTTGACATAAAATATTGTTATTAAACCATCTTTGATAAACTATATTACCTTTGCACTTATTTTTAAAGGGATTATAAAGTAAAACTAAATAAAATTGGGGATCTTAATACAAAATTACCATAATATATACTTCTTTTTCAATTTTTTGGATCTATACTTATACTTAAAAAGATTCATTTTACATAATAAAAATTAAGGATTGCACAAAATATGAGGGCTGTCCCAGAAATAGCAGGAAAAGCCAGTTCAGAGGCAGACTATGATATTTGAGTTTGATACAACTTGCATCATAAGTAGAAAAAAATCGAATGGTTGTTTTGTTTTTCAAATGAGATAAAAATGTCAATTCATTCAAAAGTTATGCTAATATTAGAACAAGGGGTAAGGGGTAGATTTATACCAAGTCAAGCCTACTATGCTATCCATAGACTAAACTTTTGACATTATTGTTTAGTCAAAACCATCAATTCGAAAACAAAAGCAAATGAAGAAGCTGAAGAGAAACAAATAAGCACATAAGCCCTTAAAAAGCAGAAGCAAATCTGAAGCAGAAGCAGAATAGCTGCAGGCTGCAGGCTGAGGGGTGACTTTATTAAAGTCATCAGTCAAAGGTGATGGCAATACTGCGTGACCAACTTTGCAGACCCTTTGACTTAGTATAACTTTACCCCCTATCCCTTGTTTTAATTATAGGCATAAATTTTGAATGAATGGAAATTTTTATCCCATTTAAAAAACAAAACAACTGTTGGATTTTTTTATACTTATGACACAAGTTGCATCAAATTTGAATATCATAGTTAGCCTCTATAACAGTTTTCCTGCTATTTCTGGATAACCATTATACATTTACATTGTAGTATATTACAATATCTAATAACAATATTGTAGACTCTATTTAAAAAGGATTTAAATATATTTATATTATTATAAAATATGCTAACAATGTCAATGTCAATGATATTCTTTTTATCCTTTCAAATGGTGTCTTGTAACAAAGAATCTAAGCTGTGCAACTGATTCTATTATTAAGTGAGAGACTACTAGGCCTAATTGCATTTGAGAAAAAAGAAGTATATACTACTAAAATTTACCTTGAAAAAATATATACTAAGTCTAAGCTGCATAAAAGTATGTGATATTAGGCCTAATATATTTTTTATTATTTTAACTGACAAAAACTAAATAAGTGTGACTGGTAGGCAGTGACAGGTAACAGAGTAAATATAAATCGTCCAAAAAATATGTGAGAATACCCTATTAAGATGCATTGAGATACTTTGTGTTTCTTAACTGAGACAAGTTATGCTAATAAAATAAATTAAGTTTTTTACACAAGCAAAATGGTATAAAACATAAGCACTTACTACTCTTTGATCAGCATTATGTCTTTGAGTGCGAAGTACTTAAAAAAACACAGAAAACGATGATAGTTGTAGTTATTCTTTGTATCTATAAACAGAATGAAATTCTACTATTTACTATGGTCTATATAAAAAGTGAGGCGTGGCCGTAAAAAAATAACGTAGATTCGGTCGGCATTTAAAAATATTATTCAAATATTGGATGAAACAAAACAAACTATACAACAGATGCTTTCTGTAATTTTCCGTTAGGTAAAGTTAATAATGATAGCATTTTACTGCAGCATGTAGAGGCTATTTTTGAACGTTTTACTTCGTATTTCAGGGCACAAATAAAGTCGAATGAAATGATTACTGACTAATCGGTTTGTGCTACTTAAAGTAGTTTCATGACAAGTAAGATCGGGAGATACATGGTACAGGGAGCACCGTCCAAGGGTCCATTTGACGGAGGCTGGGTATTTGTTGTATAAAAACGATTTCCGCGGAAGCAAATACAAATCAAGAATTGTCCTTAACTGTACCAACCAAAACACACTAACATTTCCATTTAAGTTTTCCACTGCTAAGTAACAGTTAAAAAGGATAATTTTATTAAAGTTAAAATAGACTTCAGTTCACCAAAAAATCCGGATTTTTTAGAAACAGTGTTTTTCTTTAACTGTCACAAACCATTTATGCAATACGCTCGTATGAAGCGGACAAAATATTAAACTTAGCGGCACCTTACAGCTCAGCTATTTGATTTTGGGTCCAAAAATATTCTCCAACTCCTCAGATCAATCAGCACAGATCGATCAGCACATCATATCATGGCTTTGTGCATGTGCCATGCAATTAGGCGCAGCTGGGAGTGTCAAAAGTACGGAACTGCTTTGACAACACACACACGCAATTTCTACACGTCTGACACTTCAATTAGGCGCACCTGACACCAAATTCGCTACCCAAAATGTCAGCTGCATGCTGTTTGAAACTCAAACCCACGATTTGACGGTTTATTGCGGGGGCGCTCGCGCTTGTATAGCACAACATATACCGGCTCTGTACTCAACTCACGTTAGTATAGTACAGAGTGTGCATAATAATTAAAGTGTACAAAGCGAAGCTGGGAAATTAAAAAGTTTACGGCGCTGCCCTGCCATGCTCACATCCCCATAATCTTGTAATTTATCTCTTACAGAGCCTTACATTATGGCAACTATAGACTCACTGTTTTCCCACATTGCATTCAGAAAGATTAAGGGCAAGCATGCATTTCCCATTTCTTTACTCTTATCGCATAGGCAATGTGAAGCGAGTCACGATTTGAGCAGTTTTGCCGCTCTCACTGCAAAGCCTAAGTACGAATTCATTAACAGATTTCGCTATCTTTCTCAATTAAAAACGGGTTACCCTAACTAGCTCGACGCCGAATCAAGCCAGAACGCACAGTTGGACTTGTGCGCATAGACATTCACCGGAGTTTTTAAAAACTGTACATGCAGAGACTTCGTACTCAAAGTCTCGGTAGGGCGCGTCAAAAATGATAGGAAGGTCACCTGGCAGCAAAGTGAAACAAATAGCTACGCATTAGTCATGCCGGTGGAAAGGCGAGTGTACGCGAGTTTCCTGCCCCACACAGCCTGCAGTTGGGCCGCGCACGCAGCCGTACGCCAGGACAGTACAGAAGGAGCCTTTATAAAGTAAGCCTCTAGTCATGCACAGATATGCGAGCGCAGAAACGTCTAACAGCATGAAAATCCTGGTTGTGTTCAACTCGGTGAATGACATTGTGTTCTGTCATGCGGATCAAGCCTACTTGGCCAACCTGCTGGCCGCTTATCGCGGCTCCAACGAGGCTGGAGAGATAGCTGGCGTGTCCCGACAGACGCTGGACGTACTTGTGCAGCTCTTCTCGCCCTTACTGACCACCTACAACTTGATGAGAACACAGCAGTCCGCCTATCGCCGGGTTGTACTGGCCAACAGTGAGGAAGTTGTATTCAGACGGTGCGAGGACTTCCTCATGATCGGTGTATTCGGCTCAAAAACATTCTGCCCGCCGGCCAAGCAGCTAGCCAATGTGGAGCGGCAGCTGCGGTCGCTGGTGGGACCTTACTTTGAGACACTGAAGCATTACAAAGAAGGCGCATTCAGCCTGGTTGGCAGCATGGTGTCCGGCTGGAAGACTCTGTTTACGCACGAATTGGCGTTCACATTTTCTGCGGTGGAGCGCGTCAAGGTGGAGGGCGGCATCAAGGCCAAGGCTATCGAGTCGATTGAGCGCGGCTTCCAGCGAAGACGTCGAGAGTTGAGCGGTGTGGAGCACGTGCTGATTGTCTGCGGCACCAAGCTGCTGTGCCTGTACTCCACCGAGAGAACAAGTAAGCTTGTAGCCCAGGACTTTCTCACTCTAATCTCTCTGGTGCCCGCTCTGTTCCCAAAGTTTGACGTCTACGATGAGAGCCGCTACAAGGAACCAGAAGGAGCCACCTTCAACAGTTGCGCTGAGCCGACCAACAGTTCAAGCAACAGCGATGTTTCCTCTGCCTTCCACTCGTGCAACGAGTTCGTCCTCTCTGCCAATCACAGTCCGCGGAGTTCCGGTCTGGCGACGACACCCGAACGAATAAATGGCGCATTTGGGACATCTCAGCGGCAATCTACTTCCTCATCTGGCAGTTGCATCGAGTTGGAGCACAATGCTCACTATCCTCTGGTGCAGCAGATTGAGTTGAACAAAAGCTCTCCATCAGAGTCCAAAGCTATGCTTGTGTTCCTTAACACTACCACGTCCACTTTATCTCCATTCAAAGCTCACTTCGTACCAATGACGGGAAATGTTGTATTCTTGGCACTAGAAGCTGTGGAGCCGCGCTCCGTGGCCCGGTTGGTAGATCGAATGCACCGAGCGGCGGACCGAGCCCTGAGCCATGTGAGCCAACCCGTTGACGACCTGGCAGCAATGCAGGCTGCCATCTGCGCCGAGCTGCACTCGGTTAGACGACTCCTCGTCGAGCTGATCAGGACGTTGAGGGAGCCGCCAGGAGTCGCTGCCAGCTTCGCGCCCGCCTGCGAACGAGCAATGCGCGATGTCAACGATCACCTGAGCCGGGCAGCTCCAGGGAGCGAGCATTTCCGCACGGTAGACTTGTACCTGAATGCGGTAGAGAACTTGCTGCATAAGTTAAAGTCTTCCGTCATGAAAGGCGTGTTTGAGAACCTCTTCCTGCAGTTTCCCTTCAAGATGACGGCCACAGTGTGCCAGGCTGTGCAGGACCTTGCCCAGGCTTGTAGAAAAGACCTCCAGGACTACCTGCCATTTCTGGACGTAAAGGCGCGCAGAAACCTGGCCTCGTCCAGCGTGCTCGCCAACTACATCGGCCTGGTGCATTTTGCCCTAGTGGACCGGCGCAGCGACGAAATCGTCGCCCCGACGCCCGACTGGGGTCGCCACCCGAAGGGCCTCTCTAAGCGCATCCTTGCCACCATCGGCGCCCTGCGCGACGCTGCCCACGCCGTGAAGGCTCGCGAGCGCGACCACTCCAGCTCTGGGGCTTCGGGTTCAGAGACAGGCGGAGAGTTCGCTCGCAGGAAGGAGGTTCAGCTCTACCGGCGCGACAGGAGCCTCCAGTTCAGCTACCTCATCCAGTGGGAGCAGTCGAGCGCAGACCAGAGACTGCTGGACGCCGGATTCGAGCTGGTCACGGTCCACTCGCTCGAGGCAAATCGGGACACCATTCAGCGACACCTGGTCAGTCTGACGGCCAAGTTCCTTCCCAGCCGGGACAGCTCCGACCTGGACAGCGGCCTCCTGTGAACACTTGGACGCTTTTTCGGTGAACTTTTTGCTATAATAAATATTAATATTTTATTCCGCGTTTTAAACTGCAATTTTTTGGCTTTCATTTCATTGTTTTGATGCTGCAGATTTTGTACTGAAATAATGTGCAGAAAAGGTGCTCATATACGAGTGATGGCCTGTAAATATACGAGTTCACCGCCAGATTATAGTGCTGTTCAATAAATTTTTGATAAATTTATGAAATTATTTATCTGTAAGCTGAGTCAAACTATCGTAGTAGCTCGTAGGCAATGGAATTGTGTTCCTTCAAGCTTCCAGTTTGAGTTGTTATCTGCATCCGATTTCCATCTTCAGCTTCCAGTTTGAGTTGTCATCTGCATCCGATTTCCACCTTCAGCTTCAGTTTAAGATTTTGTTTTCTTGATCTAGACCCATTTTCTGCAGCTGGATTAGGATTAACACCAAATTGAACTGGTTGCGCAAAATTGAGGTGGAAGTGGTCCAGGTTGCTACTAAAAGTAGTTTGTTTGCTGCAATTCAAATAATCGTTCAAGTCTGACTTGTATGGATTTAATACAAAAACAAAGTGATAGAAGGGGAAGTTTATTGTCATTTGAGTAATAATTTTTCGCTATGGAAGTTCCAATAGGGAGCATAGTTATTCGGCAGGGGCCTGCCAATTCGAGTAGAAACAGTTCTGCAGTCTCTCGAACTGTCATTCGGAGCATGCAGTGAGCACATCAGGTCAGGCTTAGGCAGCAAGCGGCCAACTTTATGTGCCTGTAATATCGTGTATGGACTTCTGAGGCTCTAGCGGCCTAGCCAGATAACACATTTACGGCTTGTTCACAGTTCACACCGCCAATGAATTAACCATCAAATCACACAACTGGTTCACAGAGCGACAAAGACGATGGGCCCGTTCCATAGAGCCATCGTAAGATAAGATCGATATTAGCTCTCATCTTCGCAGTGTAAAAGTTCCGACGTACGATCGAACTTACGCTACGACAGCTCTATAGGTACGACCCCGAAATGTACAAGCCATGTGATCGCACGAAAAAATTGGCCCCATTTGTTGTCACTGCGAACGAGTCTCTGTGGTCCGAGTATTTACGAAATTGGATTAATATAAAAGTACATTTCGCGGTTGTAAGGAACACGCTGCTGCAAGTACTCTCTGTCCGTGAATAGTCAACGCCATCAAGTCCCAGCAGTGTCCTATATAATCGGCTATGACTTCGATATGATAGCTAAATGACACATGTTGGCAGAATTGTTCAAAAGTCCATTTTGTTTTCATTCTGAATTCCGATTTCGAAAAGCAGTAATTTTTATCACTGGCTATCAAAATCTCCCTTCTCCTCTCTTTTCATCTTCTCCTAGCTACAGGAGCTGGCTATAGGAGCTTCTCCCGTAATTATTTTTACCAAAAATGTAGCAAAAGCGCTACTCATGCTCAAAAGTGCAAAGTAAAATTTAAGGCAACTTGGTGCGTCTCAGCTCCTCTATTCAGGCGCAGGAAAACTGTCTGGGGTAAAAAATAAACAAAAAAGATAAAAGGGAACTAGCTAAAAGTTCCTGTCTGATGTACGGTCGCCCGCTCTCCTTTTAGGAGGAACCAACTGTGGGGAGAGAGAATGCTCAGAATGTACTTGTATTGTCTTTCTGCTGTAGCTGATGTCTTGCTCCCCTCTTCGAGAACAATCCAGCGGTAGTCACGTAGCGCCCTGTACGCGATCATGTACGAGTACAACCTACCCATCAAATTGCGGCTGCATTGCTCCGATGCTACGTATTTTTAGCTAAATGTAAATCAAAGCCGACTAAGCACAGCCCTTGCTTGCAACCCTGGAGTTGCTTCAAAAAGGAACTTCCCTTTTGCATCGGCTAGTCCGCGGCATTTCCGTGGTTTTATCCACGATCCATTGGTATATATTCGTTTCAGGATTGCTGCCCAGAATTACAAGCCGAGAGAGCTTGAAGTAGTTACGAGTAAACTTATTTTGATCTCCATCGACACCAAAGAGGTTTTTGTGTGAAGGTAACTAACTATTTTATACTTTATCCATCGTATGCGATAGACCTCTGCTAAGCTTTCCGTCCCTTCTTCAGAATTTCATCGCCTGTTGTTGCCTGCAGAGCGCAGCGAAACTCTGTCTGGCCTTCCAGGAGCCGGAATCTGCATGGCTGAGGGTCTCATTCAAGACGGCGAGACCGAGGAGGCTGCAGGTGAGTTCCCTGAACTTGTTCTTTTTTGTCTTTTTAATACTACTGTAATGACTGACTGACTAATTTACATTCTAGGGCTCATGGAGACAGCGGAAGCTTCGAGAAAAATCAGTTTAAGCTTCTGTTGCTTCAACGTAAAAGCGAGGCAATCAAGAAGAAGGCAGCGACATGTGGCCAAAGACGCAAGTAGTAAAAATAAGACTGAAGAAAAGGGCGAGGCTGTCGCCAAAGATTCGAGTCATGAGGAGACTGAGGGAAAGGGCGAGGATGTCGTCAAAGATTCGAGTCATGAGGAGACTGAGGGAAAGGGCGAGGATGTCGTCAAAGATTCCAGTCATGAGGAGACTGAGGGAAAGGGCGAGGCTGTCGCCAAAGATGCCAGTCATGAGATGACCGAGGAAGACAGCAGTGGTGCTTTCAATGGTGATACCCCAACAGCGATTCTTAAAGTGATAGAGTTGCTGCAGCTGAAAAGTATCAAACAGAAATTTTCATTCTCAGACGTTGTGCGACTCTACAGTGACAGTTTTCAGGAGCCTAAAAAAACAGAAATCGATCGGCTGGGTTGGACTGTTCTCAGAGGTCTTCTTGCTTACGATAGGACTGCAAGAGACAATCAATTGCTAAGAAAGACACGGAGCCAGAAGCTGAAGACCCTTTCTGTGATTTCGAAAGTCCAGATTCGCTTAATCCGATGGACGTTCTTCAGGCGTGCTTTCTCTGCTGCGATCCTGAGGTGCAGCAGATCCTGTGCAAAGCTCTGTTCACCTGCAAGCTCGCATTTCCATTCATATACAGTGACCGTGAGGGTCAACTCACTCTGAGTCAGTGGAACCTCAGAGACATCGTAGTTGAATACCGAGACTGTCAGGGTCGGTATCTGGAAACGAGTCTGGTCTCCGAGCACCCTTTTCCCGTCGTCTGCTTTGCTCGAATTGGAGAGATCGGCACCTCCAAGTCGAAGCTGCTGAACAGCCTTTTGTTCAAGAGCAGTTTGGATACGTTTTTCCACCACGACTGCAACAACGGAGACGTCAGACGACAATGCACAAACGGGTTGGTAGAGGCCACAGTTTTCCTGCCGTCGGAAGGCCCATCGAGCACATTCAGCAAAGCCTTTGTGCTGGCAAATCTTCGAGGCGATCTGCTTGAGCATAGCAAGGAGTTCCAGGCTGTTGCGCAGGTGGCAGATATTGTTGTTCTGATGGTCGAAATCAAAGCACTGGAGAGCTCTGAAGTTCTACAAGCCATTAATATATTGAGGCATCGACAGGTGCTGCTCATTGTGTTTAAAAAAGAAGATAGATTGGTTAAGGCAGAGGAGATCGACTTTAAATCGCTGCCTAAGGAAATAATTTGGGCGTTTCGAGGAATGAAGTCTAAGAACGAGACACAGTTGCTCAGTGAGATCTCAAAGAAACTAGAAAGTCTTCTAGCTGAAACCGAGGGCCTGAAACTGACTGCATTAAATCAAAATGCCTCCTTTGAAACAGACGAATGCAACCATGTTCTTGCAGAGTCAAGGACATCTGCGTTTAAGGTAATTGAGCACATGAACTGCAGCGATTCCGAGATGCACGAATTCAAGACAAAGCATCTTCCCCTCCAAGCAATCTGGATGGAGTACAGCCAGCTTCACAAGAAAGAGAACTCTTCCAAAGCCGAGAAAAAAGATCTTCAAGAAATCCAAAGACAGAAAGCTGAGAAAAGGACAACCCAAATCGCAAGGTGCAGAAATTTGAGTGCTTTCATGAAAGACTTTGTGCAGCAGTTAACGAACAGCTGTTTAAATCGGAAGGCGGCCTGCCTGTACAGCTTCTCATCCAATGGGAAAAGCTGTTATTTGATGAAATCTCCAGGAAGAAGCTTCCAGACCTTCACAGGAATCGCAAAGATATCCGCACTCAACTGCAGAGTATTTTTCAACAGAAGGATACCGTTTCAGATGCTGAGGATGTAGAGAAGTGCACTAGCACCGAGTTACAAAAGAAATTTGATTATTCACTCAGGCAAGTTGAGAAAACAATTCTCGAAATGTCCATTGGCATGGAAAATGTCTTCAGAGAAGTCGGTCAGTTTTTTGAAGCCACATGTTCTCTGAACGATACCAACAAAACTTTTGGTTGTGAATCAGAAGTTCTTCCAGAAGTTTTTGCGCGCCTTCTGCTCTGGGGAATTCCCTTGGAGATTCTGGACGGCGATGCTAGCAACATTCCTCTCACCTGGGTGACCTCTGTGCTCACTCACTGTAAGCAGCTTGTGGGACAGAAGAATATTTTGGCGGTCTCCGTACTCGGACTGCAGAGCTCAGGCAAGTCCACTCTGCTCAACACCATGTTCGGACTGAAGTTCGCAGTGAGCGCCGGTCGCTGCACTCGAGGCGCCTTTCTACAGCTCGTTCCTGTCGAACCTGGCTCGAGTAAGTTCGACTTTGTGGCCGTGATCGACACTGAGGGACTCAGGGCGCCTGAGCTCGGACTTGACAAGTATCGTCATGACAACGAGCTCGCCACACTTGTTTTAGGTTTGGGCGATGTCACTGTAATCAATCTGAAGGGCGAGAACAGCGCAGAGATAAAAGACATTCTGCAGATTGTGGTTCACGCCTTCATCAGAATGAAGATGGCAAACAGGATGCAGGATCTGCGCAGAAGGTGTATCTTTGTTCACCAGAATGTGCCCGCAGTTGGAGCGAAGGAGAAAATGATGGATCAGAATTGCAAGATGCAGGAGGACTTGGACAAAATCACAAGAGAAGCCGCCGAAGGAGAGAAGGTTGCGAGTGTTCGCTGCTTCTCTGACATTATCTCGTTCGACAGTGACAAAGATATTTTCTACATGTCGGACTTGTGGCTGGGAGACCCTCCGATGGCACCGTGAACCCCGGATATTCGCACAAAGTAACTGAGATCAAAACCCACATTTTGCATTGTCTGGATGAAAAGTACAAGACTTTTCTTGGATTTGATGACTTTGCTCTCCGCATCAAGGACCTGTGGACGGCCATCATGTCCGAAGACTTTGTGTTCAGCTTTCGAAACAGCATCGAGATGAAGGCCTACAATCTCATGGAGTCAGAATTCTTTGATGTAAAGCGTCGGTGCGACGTCCAACTCAATGAGTGGCTGACAAAGACTGCGTCAATCCAGCTCCAGAAATGCACCACTTCCAAAAGTGTTCACCAAACAAAGGAAAGGCTGAAGATAGAGCTGCATCGTCTACAAGACAATTGTGAGACAAATGGAATGGACCGGTTGATGAAATTCTTTGACGAAAACCCCTACAGTGAGCAGACGATTCAGTGGAAGTCAAACAAGGCCAATTCTCTGTCTGAGTACGTGAGGTCGCTCGGTGGTGAAGTCACGAGGAAGCTGGAGCAGTTCTGTGATCTGCAGCTGCTTGAGACAGAACAGAAATCGAAGCAGAGCCAGTGGGAGAAAGCCATTTTTATCGAGGCCAGGAAGGCTGCAGAAGAGATGCCCGAAGGCTGCCCTGATGATGAAGTAGAGAAAAAGTTTGAAAGCCTTTGGAAAAAGTTTTTGGGCGACTTGCCTCCTGAAAGGATAGAGTATGGCGAATCGGTTTTGTCGAGAATCGAAAATTTCCTTCGCGAATGCTATCCTAAGGAGAGGCAAGTGATACGGGACTACCTTGATCAATTCAATTTCGAGCATTGCTCTGGAAGCCGTGCGGAAGAGATTTCGGATCTGACAGAGCAGCAGCTTTTTGAAAATGACAATAACTCCTTCTTTGAAATTCGCTTAAAAAAGAGGGAAAGAGCTCAACAGTTTGGCAGTACTTTTACCGGGGGATTCATTTTCTCTGACCCCAATGAAAATGCTAAGGACGAAGCAAAAAGTGAACTGACTGAAATCAGCAACAGGGTGTTTCGTCAAGTTAAAACAGAAGTTGCCGACATTTCCAAATCAACCAGATGGTTCGAAGAGACTGATGCAAGCCGAGTTCAGAAGGTTGTTGCTGATGGTCTAAATCGAGAATTGACCGACTTTAAGAGAGCTACCACCACCATCATTTTCGAAATCAAGGTGGTCATTTTGGCTCTTCGTTATGCCTATCCGCACTTTGTCGAATTCGACCAACGGTTTCGTGACAGCTGCAGCATCAAGGCAAAAACTGACAAAATCAAAGAGCGCATCAGGAACATGTTCTTCAACATGGTTCGGAGACAGAGTGGAGCCAAGATTGCAGCTGATTATGTCAGGGACCACCTGAAGAAAGTGATACAGGATGCAATCAACCAGCGACTGAAGGAGAAGCTGAAGTCCAAGCTGATCGCCGAGATCGGAAATGGGAAGTTTCACCTGATCGTGAGAATTCTGGACGACTTTTCACGAAAGAGAAAGTTCAAAAAAATATTGCGGTATGTTGTCAAGTCTGAGACAGCTGCTCTGAATTGGCTTGATGAGTTTATTCCCGAGTTTCTGTCACAAAAGCCGTCATCAAGCGATGAAAGCAGACTGTTAGCAGCTGCGAGAGAGCTACTCGAGCCCATACTTGTTGTTGTTACCAGAGCTGATGAGAAAGCTCACACTGAGTCTTCAGGCTCTCTGAAGCAGTGGATTGTGAAATTTTGTGAGAATGTGGAATCCGAGCTGGCAGTTCTTCCACAGGATTTGGAGACGGCTTTGCCATCAAATGACTCTAACATCGACCTTTCCGACTTTACTGACTTTTTTCGACCAGCGATTGAGCAAATCAGAGTGCAAACAATAGAAAAGTACAAAGTTACTACCATCTATGAAGTTGATCGCGACTCACAGGGCGAAACCCTCAACCGTCTGGTTTTAAAGAGTTTTTGGGGCTGCACAGCGCAGTGCCCATTCTGCTCTGAGCCATGCAGCAAAGACGATGCCAACCACTATGAAAACGAAAAAACGCCTCACACCTGCATTCAGCACAGACCGCAGGGCGTCAAAGGGACGCACGAAAAGGATTCAAAACAACTTGTATTTCGAAATTGCGAATTGGAGGTATCCTGTGACGGGTGGAGCTTTCGCTGCATCATTTGCCGGAAGCACAGTGTGAAGACCTCATCATGTGCACCCGAAGGCGAAGAGGTGGAAAAATATCATCCGTACAAGAACTACAAGGATTTCTTCCCATATTGGGATATCAAGCCAGACCCAAGTAACTTCGGGAACAAGTTCTGGATGTGGTTCTGCGCAACGTTTGTCAAAGAACTTGGCGAGTACTACAAAAAGCCTGTCGATAATTTACCGGTCGCTTGGAAGAGCGTCAGCGAGAAGGAGGCTCTCGAGAGTCTGCGGAGTCTGCGCCAGTAGAGACAGAAGTGAGTCGGATAATTTAACTTTAAACTCAGCACGTTTTTGACCGACGAATAGGTGCAACAGATTTCTATACTGTTATTTTGGTTCAGCCGCTCCTCTTGTTGGAGTTCTTTGAGGTATTTGGGACTGAAATTTCTGAGGACTCTAGTTTTCTGCTTTGGCTCTCCAGCTTCGTCTAATGTTATTTTTGTGAGCCCTATGAGGTAATGACAAACAATTCGATTCGTAAGACTTTGTGCCTGTAACCTGACGTTTATTTTATGCTTTGATGCTTGATTAACCCGGAAAGTTGTTTTTTAGCAGTGATTGTCTCACTAATGCAATCAATAGCTATGAAGCTTACATCTTACGTACAGCAAACAGGGGCGTACCCAGGATTGGAGGTGCCCATCAAAGCCTGCAAAGTTTCTGGGAGTGTCTAAACAAACCCGCTTGTGCTCATGAGAGCTCGTTTTTGCCCCTCTGCTGCACTGCATGGTGGCTATATCTGTTTTTCTCTGATTCAATCGGTGGGAGCTATTATCCCAAAGATGGGAAAGAAAATATTGGTGTTCACTCATGCAATAATTTTTTTAATTTTAACTTTTAAAATAGCCCTTTGCTAGCATATTCATTCACAACTGTACCAAGTGATCAGTTTAGTTTTTGTTACTTGACGCTTTGTCTTTGTCTGAATTTATAATGAATTTATAATTCATTAATGAGTCATTCAATTAATTAAATATCTTTTTTATTGGTCACATTTTAATTTTCGTTTATAAATAGAAACACTCTTTTTGGCTCGTAGCTATACATACTACGAGCGCATTACAGCACATTACAAAACTAAAACGCTCGCAGACTATGTGCACGCTTATTCAGACTAAACTAAACGTGTTAATCACCAATATTTGTTATATCAGTATATTATGCATTAGAAATCGTTCTAGACACTCCTGTTTTATTTCCACTTCCATTGCAAATTTATTCAAACTGCACAAATTTTTCTACTGTCTGCACGCGGGAAGGTGCCGACGGCGTCTGGTCTGGATGACAACTGAATGCTTGAGCTGAGACTATCTGTATTATTGAGAATGCCTGCCTTGCAGTTGAGGTTGTCAGGTTGGCCCACTGTCGAGGCTTAGTAGCTAATCAAACATACAAACCTTAGAGATTTAGTATATTTAGATAGCTGCTGCTCATGCCTTAACGTTAATTGAAGAGTTGCTTGATTGCATAGTAGTTACTTTCGTTCGCAAAATTACTCAAACTGCACATTAAGTTTTAAGAGTACGCTCGTAGATAGGAGGAATATAGGCATTGTACGAGCGTAAGTACCATTTGTAAGCAATTCATGTACATATTTCATTTGTACATCTCAGCTACGGGCTAGCTATAGTTTCCCTTTCCCAGCCGAAATGCTTTTTGACATAAGGGGATCGAGGCATGGACCACCCGTTCTTGAGTCAGTTGGAATCGTCTGAGTTGGCTTGGCAGTGACAGTCCAAAGCTTGCAGAAAGAAGTTGCAGACTTGCAGTTGCAGTGCCATGGCTAATGTTCTGGCCTCCCTCAACAATGTAAGAGACAACGAGCCCCTGGACACTGCATGCTGCCACTGTCATCCTGCTACTGCTGCAGTTTAATTCTAATAGAATTAGAACGGGAGCGGAGTGTGTGGTCTATGCAGCTGACTCCAGAAAGCTAGAAAAGCAGCCATGGAGGAAAGAGCTATGGTACAACAGTAAATCGATATTTTCCGCTGCTCAGCCATGCCATAAGGAAACTTATGGTTTTGACTCCGACTCGATAGACAGACCGCGAGCTCCCTCTCCTCTCCCAGATCTCTTCTCCATTCTGTTCTGTACAAATGCAGGGGCTGACAGACGTGAAGAGTGGTGATCTAGCGCAGTATTTTTGCCATATATATTCGATTCTTGATGTTTTTTACTGGCCTGGCAGGAAAAGCAATAATTTATATCCTCGCGGTCGGGGCTCGCATTTACATTCCGCGGCACTCAGGGGACTGAGGGGAGTTGAGTTGAGGCGTATGAGACTGCCTATGAGACGGCGTATGAGACTGCCTCAGCGTATGAAACTGCTCTATTACCCTGGCCGGGACTGCCGCCCCCCCCCCCCCTATGATATGATCATAGGCCATAGCATATGCAATCATATGCTATGATTGCTATCTGTAGGAGTCCCTGCAGAAGACCCAAAGGGGCCGTCTTCTGAAAAGTAAAAAAATAAAGCTTATTTTTGTCAATTTTTGTCTTCTGAAAAGTAAAAAAATTCAGACTTATTTTTTGTCAAGCGTTTCAACAACATTTACAGAAATTTGTCATTTTAAACTAAAGCATTTACTCGTATGAGTCGTATTCTACTCAAAACTCGAAAGTGCATTCATTTAACTCAAATAAGCACTTAAATTCAAAAGCTTGGTTTTGCTTTGGCAGCAATTTATCCTATACTGAATACTGAGCAACTTGTATTTTTTATTACGTACTTCTGTCTGAGACATCGAAGTGAGTGACCATGAGCTCAGAAAATTCAGAGGCCACGCCAGTCAGTCAGTGAACCAGGGAAGGATTGGGCGGGGCAGGCAGTTCGGCAACGAAATCAATAAGGCAAGGCCTGCAAGGGTGAGGGAGGGGGACAGGGCGGATTTCACAGGACAGGACTTGACTCAGTCTGAAACGTTCGCTCTGGCATCACCCTGAATGCACACAAACCCCTCCTTTCCGCGGCCCGTGCACAAGGCACGCACGCACATCCCGAGTCTCCTCTTCGCAGCCGTCACCCCAGGCACCAGCCCCCCAATCCACACTTTCGTCCGTACCAGTAAGAGGTCCCATTCCCCCGCTAGAAAAATCGATAACGCTGTGGCGGGGGGGAACTCAAACCCCTCTCAGCTCTGCTATCAAGCAAATAGCGAAACCTAGCCAGTCGATAGATATACACCCACCCCCTCCTCAATACATTTTAGATAGCGTTGTCTATGGCAACGCGCTGGGGTGGGGCAGGCGGGAGGGGTTGGTGGCAAGTCTGCGGGCCCCTCCCGCCAGCATAAGAAGCCTCGTTTGCCCCGCTTTTAGACTTCGTCTCGGCAGCTTTCGCGTCTCCTCAGACTGCAGCGCACTGCTACAACTTGACAGCTTCATAGTTATCGCTATCGCTTAGCAATTTAGTTTGTGCTAATTTCATCGTTTAAAAGCTTGAAATTCTGCAATCATGGTAAGCGTAAACAGCTGTTTGTCTTATTTATAACGAATGGTTAATTACAAGACATATGTATGTAATACAAGAGATCTGTGATACACATTACACAGCATATTTTTGCCTATCGCAGCCTAGACTAGTCTTACTTATGGAGGTTAGACGTACATGATTTAGTAATACATCCAATAATACTCTTGTCGGCCACCCACAACTAAATCTCGCTCACCTTTCCCTACCACAACAATCTGCATCCCATTTGCCCAGCGCGAGTGCATCTCTGTTCACGTAGGCCAGGCTGGAGTGCAGATTGGAAACGCCTGCTGGGAGCTGTACTGTCTCGAGCACGGCATCCAGCCTGACGGTCAGATGCCCTCCGACAAGACCATCGGCGGCGGCGACGACTCTTTCAACACTTTCTTTTCGGAGACCGGCTCGGGCAAGCACGTGCCCCGCGCCGTGTTTGTGGACCTGGAGCCCACCGTGGTTGACGAGGTGCGCACTGGCACCTACCGCCAGCTGTTCCACCCGGAGCAGCTCATCACTGGCAAGGAGGACGCCGCCAACAACTACGCCCGCGGCCACTACACCATCGGCAAGGAGATCGTAGACCTGGTGCTGGACCGCATCCGCAAGCTGGCTGACCAGTGCACCGGCCTGCAGGGCTTCCTCATCTTCCACTCTTTCGGCGGTGGCACCGGCTCCGGCTTCACCTCTCTGCTGATGGAGCGCCTGTCCGTTGACTACGGCAAGAAGTCCAAGCTGGAGTTCGCCGTCTACCCGGCCCCGCAGGTGTCCACTGCTGTGGTGGAGCCGTACAACTCCATCCTGACCACCCACACCACCTTGGAGCACTCCGACTGCGCCTTCATGGTGGACAACGAGGCCATCTACGACATCTGCCGGCGCAACCTGGACATCGAGCGGCCGACGTACACCAACCTGAACCGCCTGATCGGCCAGATCGTGTCCTCCATCACCGCCTCACTGCGCTTCGATGGCGCCCTGAACGTCGACCTGACGGAGTTCCAGACCAACCTGGTGCCGTACCCGCGCATCCACTTCCCGCTGGCCACCTACGCCCCGGTCATCTCCGCCGAGAAGGCCTACCACGAGCAGCTGTCGGTGGCCGAGATCACCAACGCCTGCTTTGAGCCGGCCAACCAGATGGTGAAGTGCGACCCCCGCCATGGCAAGTACATGGCCTGCTGCATGCTGTACCGCGGCGATGTGGTGCCCAAAGACGTCAACGCCGCCATCGCCACCATCAAGACCAAGCGGACCATCCAGTTCGTGGACTGGTGCCCGACCGGCTTCAAGGTCGGCATCAACTACCAGCCGCCCACCGTGGTGCCTGGCGGCGACCTCGCCAAGGTGCAGCGTGCCGTGTGCATGCTGAGCAACACCACCGCCATCGCCGAGGCCTGGGCCCGTCTGGACCACAAGTTCGACCTGATGTACGCCAAGCGCGCCTTCGTGCACTGGTACGTCGGCGAAGGCATGGAGGAGGGCGAGTTCAGCGAGGCCCGCGAGGACCTGGCCGCCCTGGAGAAGGACTATGAAGAGGTCGGAGTGGACTCTGTGGAAGGCGAGGGCGAAGAAGAGGGCGAGGAGTACTGAGCTGAGCTCTGCGAACTTAACAGCAGCGATTTAATCTGACTAATTAGACGAAAATTGTTTACTTATTAACTGAGAAATAACTTGCAAAGCCCGCAACCAGCCCCGTTAGGCTGAGATAGTACGTAATCTGCAGTGTTATACTCGTAGCTGTACTTTTTATCCTCAATCAACTTAAACTGCGGATTTTTACTCAGCCAGTTTTAATACAACGGCAGTAGTATGTAGCGTTTCCTACTATAATTCTAACCAAATTAACGTCGCTTTTTCTGCAGCAAGCAAAATATTATCCAATATACTGTATATTACCGACGTAATCCAATATAATCGATTGACCCATCGGCAATAAATAAATAGCCAGATACTCGTACTCTCGCGACGAACAAAGATCAGTTTATGACGTCTAGTGAGTAGTGACCAAAAAAGCTCTGATTTTGATTTTCACTTTCTTTTGGTTGGAAACGATTTAGAATTCGAGAATGGATATAAAATAGAGGCAAGTACTAAAGTTAAACATGTAAAGCAAATTGAAATCAACTCTCAGCCGCTCCCCACCTGTTGCCTGATCAGATCCCCCGCTGCCCACCTGTTTCCTGAGCAGATCAGCTGTTACCTGAGCAGATCACCCGCTAGCCACCTGTTCCCTGAGCAGATCAACAGCTGTTACCTGAGCAGATCACCCGCTAGCCACCTGTTCCCTGAGCAGATCAACAGCTGTTACCTGAGCAGAACCCGCTAGCCACCTGTTCCCTGAGCAGATCAACAGCTGTTACCTGAGCAGATCACCCGCTACCCACAGCTGTTCCCTGAGCAGATCAACAGCTGTTACCTGAGCAGATCACCCGCTAGCCACCTGTTCCCTGAGCAGATCAACAGCTGTTACCTGAGAAGATCACCCGCTAGCCACCTGTTCCCTGAGCAGATCAACAGCTGTTACCTGAGAAGATCACCCGCTAGCCACCTGTTCCCTGAGCAGATCAACAGCTGTTACCTGAGCAGACACCCGCTAGCCACCTGTTCCCTGAGAAGATCAACCGCTACTCAGCTGTTCCCTGAGCAGATCACTCGCTAGCCACCTGTTCCCTAAAAAAGCTCACCCGCTACCCACCTGTTCCCTGAGCAGATCACCCGCTAGCCACCTGTTCCCTGAGCAGATCACCCGCTACTCAGCTGTTCCCTGAGCAGATCACTCGCTAGCCACCTGTTCCCTGAGAAGCTCACCCGCTACCCACCTGTTCCCTGAGCAGATCACCCGCTACCCACCTGTTCCCTGAGCAGACACCCGCTAGCCACCTGTTCCCTGAGCAGATCACCCGCTACCCACAGCTGTTCCCTGAGCAGATCAACAGCTGTTACCTGAGCAGACACCCGCTAGCCACCTGTTCCCTGAGCAGATCACCCGCTACCCACAGCTGTTCCCTGAGCAGATCAACAGCTGTTACCTGAGCAGACACCCGCTAGCCACCTGTTCCCTGAGCAGATCAACAGCTGTTACCTGAGCAGACACCCGCTAGCCACCTGTTCCCTGAGCAGATCAACAGCTGTTACCTGAGCAGACACCCGCTAGCCACCTGTTCCCTGAGCAGATCACTCGCTACCCACAGCTGTTTCCTGAGCTGTTACGGCTTGTACTTGTACAGTTCAAGTATAGCTTGATTTGACTTTTACGGAAAACCTATTACGTTATATCTAGTGTTAATTCGGATTAATACTCATAATCACTCGTAAATGTATTCGATAGCGTTTATGAAATCTCTAAAGAATCTCTAAAGCAGCAAAATGACAAGATCGCAATTAAAAAGCAGCCAAGCCAATGGTTTGTTCCAGAAAAAACACCAGTTACTGAGCTGAGCCCCACAGAAGAAAACCAGACGGTTCGATAATGTATTTTATTTGCTAAGTTGCTGCGATAATTGTATCAATATCAGTATCATCGAAGACAGGACTGCATCACAACCGATTCCGTAACCAAGACTAACAGAACATTTTTAAATCAGCCACCAGCTACTGACAGTAGTACGTACTGCATCTTGCATAGCATTTTGATTGATCAATTTTAATAACTAATTTTTCTTAGCTGGTAATGCAAAAGCAACAGCAATGAGATAAGCAGTCGTGGACTCAGTCCGGCTCCAACCACTACAGTTTCAGGTCAAAGACAGCACATTTAGGACAAGAAATTAGCAAAAAAAAGCAGCCGCCACAGAAGCCGATGCAGAGCAGAGCGGCAACAGTGCATACCGTATATAGCGCTTACAGTAGGCGGCGAGGTGAACTGTGCTCAGGGCTGTAAGGACAATCGGCGCAGATTGGGAAGCTGAGAGACTGATTCAATTTCCGGCTTTAACTGAGAACTCATAATTGTTACTCGACAAAAATAAAGAAATTAGCCTTTAACTTGAAATATATCTATGATAATAATATTAAAAGTTCAAGGCCAAAACGTTGCTACAGAGCAATCCTGCCGCATAGTAACTGCCAGGATTTGAGTCCAAGGTGAATTTCCAGTTGCTATGCGGCAGTGACGCGGGCTGAATTCAAGCACAACATGCAGCGCGTTCAGTAGCTGCGGCCGAAAAGGGTGTAGAATTGGGGCTTGCGGCCGCAATGGGAATGCACGCACTTTGTGTCCGGCCCGATCTCGTCCGGCTGGTTGAAGGGATGCACAAACTCTTGGCGCCCATGGACGGGGCGCCCTCTTCTACAATGGCGTTGCGCGCGCTGTCCTTCTTGATGAGGTCCTCGCAGTCGGGGTCGCCGCAGAATGGCGCCAGGATGAGGTGCTGCTTGTCCAGTGCGGCGCACAGGGAGGCCAGGTCCGGGCACACGGACAGGCGCGCGTCCTGCTCCGCCTTGGCGCGGGCGAACATCTCGGACTGCACCGAGTCCAGCAGGGCCTGCAGACTGGCGGCCAGGCCCTCCTCTGGCAGGGTGCGCTTCTCACCGGAGTACCGGATGGCCGCCACCACCTTCGGTATGGAGAGTGCGGGTTCGGGTCAGGGTAAGATTGGGATGGATAAGATTGGGATGGGTGAGATTAGAACGGATGGGTGAGATTGAGATGGATGAGATTGGGGTGGGGTGAGATTGGGATGGATGATATTTGGATGGGTGAGATTAGAACGGATGGGTGAGATTGAGATGGGTGAGATTGGGATGGATGAGATTGGGGTGGGGTGAGATTGGGATGGATGATATTTGGATGGGTGAGATTGGGATGATCAGATTGGGATGGATGAGATTTGGATGGGTGAGATTAGGACGGATAGGTGAGATTGGGATGAGATTGGGATGGGGTGAGATTAGGATGGGGTGAGATTGAGATGGGTGAGATTGAGATGGGGTGAGATTGAGATGGGGTGAGATTGCGATGGATGAGATTGGGATGGGTAATTAGGAGGAGAGATTGATGGGTTAGTACATGTAAAAGAAGCAGCGAACGCACCTGCTTGGCCGCCATGTCCCTTGGCCCAACTTCGATCCTGACTGGGACTCCCTTGAGCTCCAGTGGTTGAACTTCCAGCCGGGCGAGTAGTGCTCTCGCAGGTCCGCATGCACCCGCAGGCCGCAGGCGCGCAGCTCGGCAGCTAGCGAATTGCACTTGTCCAGCAGGGCGCGCTTCGCCTCCTCGGTTGTGCGCACGGTGAGGCCGCAGGGCACCAGCACCAGCTGGTGGGCGGCCAGGCGGGTGGCAGCACCAGGCCTTTGTCGTCGCCGTGGACCATCACCATGACGCCAATGGACCGGGTGGTGATGGCCCAGGAGTTCTGGTGTACGTGGCGCTTCTCGCCGGTGGCCGGGTCCTCGAACACGATGTCGAACATTTGGGAGAAGTTCTGGCCCAGGTGGTGGCTGGTGGCGCCCTGGATTGCGCGACCGCTGGCGCCGATGTACACCTCCACGGTGGTGGTGTAGTCGCCGCCGGCGAACTTCTCCTTTTCGGTCTTGCGGCCCTTGATGACCGGGACGGCCATCAGGTTCTCGTACACGTATTCGTACATGGCCAGGATCTCCATCACCTGGGCGGACGGCAGCGGCGGGCTGGTTGCGTTAATGAGGTCCCAGATCTCCGATCCCAGATCTCCGATCCCAGATCTCCGATCCCAGATCTCCGATCCCAGATCTCCGATCCCAGATCTCCGATCCCAGATCTCCGATCCCAGATCTCCGATCCCAGATCTCCGATCCCAGATCTCCGATCCCAGATCTCCGATCCCAGATCTCCGATCCCAGATCTCCGATCCCAGATCTCCGATCCCAGATCTCCGATCCCAGATCTCCGATCCCAGATCTCCGATCCCAGATCTCCGATCCCAGATCTCCGATCCCAGATCTCCGATCCCAGATCTCCGATCCCAGATCTCCGATCCCAGATCTCCGATCCCAGATCTCCGATCCCAGATCTCCGATCCCAGATCTCCGATCCCAGATCTCCGATCCCAGATCTCCGATCCCAGATCTCCGATCCCAGATCTCCGATCCCAGATCTCCGATCCCAGATCTCCGATCCCAGATCTCCGATCCCAGATCTCCGATCCCAGATCTCCGATCCCAGATCTCCGATCCCAGATCTCCGATCCCAGATCTCCGATCCCAGATCTCCGATCCCAGATCTCCGATCCCAGATCTCCGATCCCAGATCTCCGATCCCAGATCTCCGATCCCAGATCTCCGATCCCAGATCTCCGATCCCAGATCTCCGATCCCAGATCTCCAATCCTAGATCCCAAATAAAAATCCCACATAATGTTACTCAGGTGTTCAAATTTTCTCAAATGTGTTCGCCAGCATTCGGTAATTGCTCACCTCCACCTCCGCCTCCTCTCGCGTGGCAAACGCCGTGTGGCCCTCGTGCCAGAGGAACTCCCTGGTGCGCAGGAACGGCTGCGGGTGCTTGAACTCCCACCTGACAACGTTGTTCCACTGGTTAACCTTGAGCGGCAGGTCCCTGTAGCTCTGGATCCACTTGGCAAATGACGGGTACATGACGGTCTCGGAGGTTGGCCGGATGGCGATGGGCTCGGCCAGGTCGGACCGGCCGCTTCGCGTCACCCATGCAACCTCGGGAGCGAAGTCGGTGATGTGGGTCTTCTCCTTCTCCAGAGCAGCGTTCGACACGAACATGGGGAAGTAGACATTCTGCACGCCCATGCCCTTGATGCGGTCGTCAACGTAGCGCTGCACCATCTCCCAGATTGAGTAGGCCCAAGGGCGCAGGATGTAGCAT
>NIVC01004100.1:0-32145 GCA_002269645.1 Macrostomum lignano | reverse complement strand
CAGTCACAGTTTCTCCCCTTGTCTCTACTTTATCAGTTGTGTCAAATCAGTGCTTATTGCTAATTAGTTATCTGATCCCACTTACACTGGATCTCAGGTGACGCAGCCCGATGGCAGCTCTCGCACAGAATCTGTGCCGGTGTACAGAACCGACTGGCTGCCCTACCTGGTGGACAGTCGGCAGTTCCAGAGCAGCGGCAGCACCAGAATCCGCGCTCTCTGCCGCACGCGAGCATAAATTTCACTGCCGATGCGGCCAGCCTTGGCGCATTCGAACTGGCGCCAGTGTTCCTGGATCAGCTGACTGCCGACACTGCGCTGAAGAATCCGCCAAGCAGTGAGGTGTGTCAAATGTCTGCCTTGTGTACCTGTCTAAACTACTCACCTGTCTGCCTGAACTACTCATCTACCTGCCTGAACTACTCATCTACCTGTCTAAACTGCTCACCTGTCTGCCTGAACTACTCATCTACCTGTCTAAACTGCTCACCTGTCTGCCTGAACTACTCATCTACCTGTCTAAACTGCTCACCTGTCTGCCGAAACTACTCATCTACCTGCCGAAACTACTCATCTACCTGTCTAAACTATCATCTACCTGTCGAAACTACTCATCTACCGTCTGAACTGCTCATCTACCTGTCTAAACTACTCATCTACCTGCCGAAACTACTCATCTACCTATCTAAACTACTCATCTACCTGTCTGAACTACTCATCTACCTGTCTAAACTACTCATCTACCTGCCGAAACTACTCATCTACCTATCTAAACTACTCATCTTCCTGTCTAAACCACTCATCTACCTGTCTAAACTACTGATCTACCTGTCTAAACTACTCATCTACCTGTCTGAACTGCTCATCTACCTGTCTAAACTACTCATCTACCTGCCTAACTACTCATCTACCTGCCTAAACTACTCATCTACCTGTCTGAACTGCTCATCTATCTGTCGAAACTACTGCACCTGCACTTATCCCCTACCCCGCAGGTGCCCCTAGAAGAGCTGTCAAGCGCGGCTACCAGTGGCTGGACGGTCACCTGTACGCAGCCGGCTCCGACCCCAGGCGGCCGCAGGTTAGCGATGCGCGAATTCGCTGGAGCTACGGCGGCCTCGCTGGCGAGGCGGTCACCATCGTTGGCCGTCAGTCGGGCTCCAGCCTGGCAGCTTTCCCTGTGCCGGACGGCGAGATCGACTCCATAGCTCTGCTGGCCAGGGGCTATCAATCCCCTAGGCGAATGTTCGCCTGGCAGCTGGCCAAGAGCCGGCTGCATCTCTGGCTGCTCAGGGCCGCCGCCTGGCTGCTCATGCTCATCGCCTGCTTTGTGCCCGGCTCTCGCGGCGTAGAAATTCTTCTGTGGCGGCTGGCCCCGCCGCTGCGGCCGCTGCTGGCTCTGCCGCCTGTCACTCTTTATGTGTGCCTGTCCGGCTGCCTGTCGCTGGCAGTCACCGGTGTGGCTTGGCTGCGTCACCGGCCCGTCATGGGCCTGACGCTGATGCTGGTCTGCGCGGCGCCGCCTGCGCTGGCCCGCCTGCGGCCGGCCGCCATTGCCGCCGCTGCCAGGCTGCGGAGCAGGACGACCGCGGTGCCGATTTGATGCCGAATGTCCTTGAAGGGTTCAATTGAGGTCGAAATAGAAGGTTGCTCCAAGGTCAAGTAAGGACAAATAGTCGTTTGTTGGGAAGCGTCACTTGAGGCAAAGAAGGCCTGCCCGTTAAAAAAAGATACTGAGACAAGAATCGCTAAAGATCGCTAATAACGACTGATTCGTCACGTGAGTAAGAATAAAGGCAGCTGAGATTACTTTGATCAGCTTAGAAGCCAAGCTTGCAGGCGTAAACAGCTTGCTAATTGGTTCAGCCATAATGTACATTAACCGCTGAGGTTCTGTGTGGAGTTTGAGGATTTAAGATTGGGGGTAACAGCCAATAATTGAGCCTTGTCTTTAAAAATACATTAAAAATGCTTCAGTTTGCACGCAAATATGCTGAATGGCCCATCTAGTTAGTCTAGGCCTACACTGAGTGTTTATTGCGCAACTGTAACTCGGACTTTGTGACGCGTCTCGGAAGTGAGCTATAGCGCTTCTGCGACTTTTAAGTGCGACGCAACTGCGCTCTAAACACAACTCAGTGATTCTACTCTACAGCGACAGCGAGTTGCTGATGAGGCCAGTTTAGGTTCAATTGAGGTCAACTTTGAGATGTAACAAATTAGTCAACTGACCTTATGGAGTTTAAGTGTCGTATAGTGAGGTCAAATAAGGTCAAGATCAAAACGGTGTTCAAAAGGAATAATTGAAATGTATTGTAGACAGATTTTGCTTTTAATGCAGTTTTCATCTTCCTTTATTTTATCTGCATTTTCTCGATTGCTTGTCTCGCGTCTCTTTGACTCTGCTAGCTTTTTTATTTTGTCTTACCGTGAACACTACTGCCCGTAAGTAGCATATATTCAGTTGTACTAAATCCTTCACAAAAATTGTTATGCACTAAAGCGCAATTTGATTTCACTTAAACCAATAGCAATGAAAGTGTTGGTCAGGATTTGATCTAACAGGTGCTAAGTACATGCCCGCTTATTCAACCTCTTTGTTTGTTACCTTACCTGTCAATAAATTATTACATTCCATCGGTAAAGAAACAATTTTATTCCAGACTGACTACTTACTTGGCTGGAAACTAGCCTTGTGCATTTTTTCGATTTCTAGTTTTATCTACACAGTTAAAGTCTGCTTTAGTTTGGCGCGGTCTGGCGCGGCGCTCTGATGTGCCAGCGGCCCGGGCTCGATTCCAAGTGCAGTCACGTTAATTTGAGGCTAAACTGGAATCTCTGTCTAAGTCTGCACTGAGGGCCAACCCCAGGGCACAGTGAAGTGTACATGCCAAACGATAAATAAAGTCAGGGCCGCTGTACACTTCTGTGTGAGTGTGTGCCGGTGTGCGTATGACTGCGTACGTATCCGCGCGCTTGTGCGTCTGCTCAGGGGAGTCGGCGGAATGGGCAGCAATGTCTCTCGCCGGTTGTGTGACAATGTCGCTTAAAGTGCGCCAGGGTGCTCACAGCCCCTGCCTGTAATAAAATAAAAACATTCTCTAAATTAAATCCAGATGCGCAGGTGTCTTAAATTAAACAATTTAGTCATAGCTCTCTTTGAAAGCTATATTATGCTGTAAAATTTGCCAGAACCTGTCAACTTTGCTTCTGTGATCAACTGTTTATTGTTCTGCTTGCTGATTTCTGGCATCCAACTAGCGGCAGAGAGAATTAGCAAGAGAACGTACGGAGAAGAGCCAAAGAGCAAATGGCTTCGGATCAAGGTAATTTGATTGTTTGGCTTGTTGTTGGCTTGACTGCTAAATGGCACATTATTGGCGTAGGGTGGACAGACTTGCGGGGAAGAGAGTAGGGTAGGGAAGCGATCAGATCTTCCCAGTCCTGAAAATTATTACGAGCCTGTCTGATGTGTTGCTGCACTGGATTTTACTGTTCGACTGCGCGTCACACCGCAAAGGCGCCTTTCACACCGCAAAGGCGCCTCTCACACCGCAAAGGCGCCTCTCACAACGCAAAGACGCCTCTCACACTAAATGGCGTCTCTCAGACCCAACATGACACCTTTGATACCCAAATTTTGCCTCTCACACCCAAATGGCGCCTCTCACACCGAGATAGCGCCTATCACACAAAAATACGCCTATAACACCCAAATGGCACCTCTCGCACCAAAATGGCGCTCCTCTCATGCCGAAATGGTGCCTCTGACACTCAAATGGCGCGTCTGATGCCCAAAATGGCGCTTCTGACACTCAACGTAGCACGTCTGACACCCAGTTTGGAGTCGCTGACACCAAGCATGGCGCCTCTGACGCTCAACATGACTCTCCTAGCGCACCCATATTGATGCCCCTTTGCTGCTGATAACGACAATAGTAGAGATGTGTTGGATGTATGGTACATGTACATTCACAATTGTAGATGCATTGTTTTTTGGTAATCTGATCGAAAATTCCTGGTAATAATTGAAAAATAATGCTGCTTAATCATATCTAAGAAATCGAAATGTATGTCATTTGGCAGAGTAAAGGCTGAGGCTCAATGTGCATGTACGACGTGTTACCGCCAAAGAAGCTCATCGTGTCCTTTTTCATTCACATTCTTTGCTCTTGACTTAGCTTAACGATGACAAACTTAGTTTGATAGCGAAGTCTAATGGCAAAGAATTGGCTGCCCAGTGCTGACAGCCCTGCCAGAGTTGTTGGCAATTGCTGCATGCTAATTCTCCCGCACCTCCGCAGGGAATCGGCCGCAGTCCGTCCCTCTCCATGCCTCCTTAGAGTGGGCACGGTCAAGTCGGTAATGAGCGAAACAAATCAACTGGCCAGTCTGAATGAGTCGAATTCGAAATGAAATGACTCTAACCATCGAGCTTTTCTTTCTCTTGCCGGCATTTGATAAGACTTTGGACCTGAAACTTTCAATTTAATCGTCTTCTAGTCAAGAAAATTGGGCTAACGATGGTTGATGAAAGGAACTACTGCAGTTTTTAAGCGCAAAGAGGCGAATACCACTGGATGCAACTGTTTGTATTGGTTGCCCTGTACATGTATTGTCTGTCGCTTTTCAAGTAGTCATTTAATTCATTACGGATCAAAGCAGGGTGGGGATCCCGTTTGAGGATCTTCGGAGAGTGGCAGTCCAGTCTGAGGATCTTTGGAGAGTGGCGCAGTCCAGCCTGGGGATCTGTGGAGAGTGGCAGTCCAGTCTGAGGTTCTTTGGAGAGTGGCAGTCCAGTCTGAGGATCTTTGGAGAGTGGCAGTCCAGTCTGAGGATCTTTGGAGAGTGGCAGTCCAGTCTGAGGTTCTTTGGAGAGTGGCAGTCCAGTCTGAGGATCTTTGGAGAGTGGCAGTCCAGCCTGAGGATCTTTGGAGAGTGGCGCATTCCAGTCTGAAGATCTTTGGAGAGTGGCAGTCCAGTCTGAGGTTCTTTGGAGAGTGGCAGTCCAGCCTGAGGATCTTTGGAGAGTGGCAGTCCAGTCTGAGGATCTTTGGAGAGTGGCGCAGTCCAGTCTGAGGATCTTTGGAGAGTGACAGTCCAGTCTGAGGATCTTTGGAGAGTGGCAGTCCAGTCTGAAGATCTTTGGAGAGTGGCGCAGTCCAGTCTGAGGTTCTTTGGATAGTGGCAGTCCAGCCTGAGGATCTTTGGAGAGTGGCAGTCCAGCCTGAGGTTCTTTGGAGAGTGGCAGTCCAGCCTGAGGATCTTTGGAGAGGGCGCAGTCCAGCCTGAGGATCTTTGGAGAGTGGCAGTCCAGCCTGAGGTTCTTTGGAGAGTGGCAGTCCAGTCTGAGGATCTTTGGAGAGTGGCGCAGTCCAGTCTGAGGATCTTTGGAGAGTGACAGTCCAGTCTGAGGATCTTTGGAGAGTGGCAGTCCAGCCTGAGGTTCTTTGGAGAGTGGCGCAGTCCAGTCTGAGGTTCTTTGGATAGTGGCAGTCCAGCCTGAAGATCTTTGGAGAGTGGCAGTCCAGCCTGAGGTTCTTTGGAGAGTGGCAGTCCAGCCTGAGGATCTTTGGAGAGGGCGCAGTCCAGCCTGAGGATCTTTGGAGAGTGGCAGTCCAGCCTGAGGTTCTTTGGAGAGTGGCAGTCCAGTCTGAGGATCTTTGGAGAGTGGCGCAGTCCAGTCTGAGGATCTTTGGAGAGTGGCAGTCCAGCCTGAGGATCTTTGGAGAGGGCGCAGTCCAGCCTGAGGATCTTTGGAGAGTGGCGCAGTCCAGTCTGAGGATCTTTGGAGAGTGGCAGTCCAGCCTGAGGATCTTTGGAGAGTGACAGTCCAGTCTGAGGATCTTTGGAGAGTGGCAGTCCAGCCTGAGGATCTTTGGAGAGTGGCAGTCCAGTCTGAGGATCTTTGGAGAGTGGCAGTCCAGTCTGCGGATCTTTGGAGAGTGGCAGTCCAGTCTGAGGTTCTTTGGAGAGTGGCAGTCCAGTCTGAGGATCTTTGGAGAGTGGCAGTCCAGTCTGAAGATCTTTGGAGAGTGGCGCAGTCCAGTCTGAGGTTCTTTGGATAGTGGCAGTCCAGCCTGAGGATCTTTGGAGAGTGGCAGTCCAGCCTGAGGTTCTTTGGAGAGTGGCAGTCCAGCCTGAGGATCTTTGGAGAGGGCGCAGTCCAGCCTGAGGATCTTTGGAGAGTGGCAGTCCAGCCTGAGGTTCTTTGGAGAGTGGCAGTCCAGTCTGAAGATCTTTGGAGAGTGGCGCAGTCCAGTCTGAGGTTCTTTGGATAGTGGCAGTCCAGCCTGAGGATCTTTGGAGAGTGGCAGTCCAGCCTGAGGTTCTTTGGAGAGTGGCAGTCCAGCCTGAGGATCTTTGGAGAGGGCGCAGTCCAGCCTGAGGATCTTTGGAGAGTGGCAGTCCAGCCTGAGGTTCTTTGGAGAGTGGCAGTCCAGTCTGAGGATCTTTGGAGAGTGGCGCAGTCCAGTCTGAGGATCTTTGGAGAGTGACAGTCCAGTCTGAGGATCTTTGGAGAGTGGCAGTCCAGTCTGAAGATCTTTGGAGAGTGGCGCAGTCCAGTCTGAGGTTCTTTGGATAGTGGCAGTCCAGCCTGAGGATCTTTGGAGAGTGGCAGTCCAGCCTGAGGTTCTTTGGAGAGTGGCAGTACAGCCTGAGGATCTTTGGAGAGGGCGCAGTCCAGCCTGAGGATCTTTGGAGAGTGGCAGTCCAGCCTGAGGTTCTTTGGAGAGTGGCAGTCCAGTCTGAGGATCTTTGGAGAGTGGCGCAGTCCAGTCTGAGGATCTTTGGAGAGTGGCAGTCCAGTCTGAAGATCTTTGGAGAGTGGCGCAGTCCAGTCTGAGGTTCTTTGGATAGTGGCAGTCCAGCCTGAGGATCTTTGGAGAGTGGCAGTCCAGCCTGAGGTTCTTTGGAGAGTGGCAGTCCAGCCTGAGGATCTTTGGAGAGGGCGCAGTCCAGCCTGAGGATCTTTGGAGAGTGGCAGTCCAGCCTGAGGTTCTTTGGAGAGTGGCAGTCCAGTCTGAGGATCTTTGGAGAGTGGCGCAGTCCAGTCTGAGGATCTTTGGAGAGTGGCAGTCCAGCCTGAGGATCTTTGGAGAGGGCGCAGTCCAGTCTGAGGATCTTTGGAGAGTGGCAGTCCAGCCTGAGGATCTTTGGAGAGTGGCAGTCCAGCCTGAGGATCTTTGGAGAGGGCGCAGTCCAGTCTGAGGATCTTTGGAGAGTGGCAGTCCAGTCTGAGGATCTTTGGAGAGTGGCAGTCCAGCCTGAGGATCTTTGGAGAGGGCGCAGTCCAGTCTGAGGATCTTTGGAGAGTGGCAGTCCAGTCTGAGGTTCTTTGGAGAGTGGCAGTCTAATCTGAGGATCTACGGAGTAGCAGCCCAGTTTGAAGATCTTTGAAGAGTGGCAACTCACGAGTCTGGGGATCTGGAAGGGATCGCGGTGGCCCAGTCTAAGAGCCAGGCATGTGCACTGATCTGAGAAGTAAATATATGACTGAAACGTTAAATAATAAATAATAATCCGGCTCAATGATTTGAAAGCGGTGCGCTGCCTCTGTTTCTGCCACTGCACTTTAACAAATATGACAGGTTTTGCTCCTGCGTTGCAGGACTGCTGACCAAAAAACTTTCTTCCTGGTCTCCGGTTCTGCGCGCAGCCTCTCAGCAGCAGCTGCACTTCTGATTGAGCTGCATCCAGAGTTGCAGTAACGAAATTGATCTACGAAGATATAGAAATGGAAAGCAGTTGCAGCGTGAGGAGCTGAGGGACAGACTGACAGTGGCGAAGTTCTGTAACTTGACTCGGCTTCGCTGGTCGCGCACTAACCCAAGCTTAAATTCTCTCCTCTTTTCCAATCTACCTCTTCCCTATCCCCATGCATGTCTGCTTCCCCTTTTCCCTTCTCAAAAATGTTTCACGGCGTGCCCGCCTTCAGGAAAAAAGAGGCTGCAGTAGAGGTTGAAGTATCCTTCTCCTCTCGCTGCCCGCGCGCGGCACTCGAGTAGAAATAAGCAATCAATGCGCCATGTCTAGGGTGGGGACGCCGACTGCGGTTCTGAATAGTCTCAGGACCCGTCTGCTGCCGCCAACCACCCTCTCTGTCTCTATCTTTCCACCTACTCACCGCTTCTGACTATTTATTAATAAGCGCATTCTTCTGCTATCAGTGAGTCAAGTATTCTCAACCAAGATCTGTACGGTATATAATCTGTCAGCTAGATCATCTCTCGCCGCTTTTAGACTTCCACTTCTCCGAGCAAAGAAGTGATTGCTCATAAGCTTCGGCCATACCGCCCTCAGATCAATGTTTCGGACAATGCGATTACTGCGGGCCCGGCTCGCCACCGCGTGTCCGAGAAATTGATTACCGAGCCTTGCTCGCTCCCCTCTGCCAATCCTCAGCCACTTTTCCAATCACCGAGGCTCTCTATATGTGCTCCTAGAAACCTGCTTTGTGTGCTGATGAGCTGTGTGCTAATCCTAAATTTGATGCTGGGACTGCAGAAAGAAAGTATAGAACTTACGGTGTTCGTGTCAGCTTCAGTCGCTAGACTAAGTTTTTGTTAAAGCAGTGAAGCGATCAGTATGACCAATACTACTGATGGTCATGATTTGGCGTTTTTTTATCTGTGCAGGGTTTTACAAATAGGGGGATTGTAGCCTAGTGGTTAGAGCGTCGGGGGTTCGATTCTCGACCCACTCGGAACAGTTTGTAGCCTTGAGCAAGACACTCAACTCTGCATTGCTTCAGTTTTACTTAGCTGAGACAATTGAGTGTGTGTGGGTTAGGGTTTAGGGTTAGGTTAGGGTTAGAGGTTGTGCCTTAGGGTTAGGGTTTAAGGTTAGAGCTTGTGCCTTAGGGTTAGGGTTAGAGCTTGTGCCTTAGGGTTAGGGTTAGAGCTTGTGTCTTAGGGTTAGGGTTTAGGGTTAGAGCTTGTGACTTAGGGTTAGGGTTTAGGGTTAGAGCTTGTGCCTTAGGGTTAGGGTTTAGGGTTAGGCTTGGGTTAGAGCTTGTGCCTTTTCGAGCTTGTGATGGCGACCCACACACATCTGCCCATTAAGCAGGTGTAATCAGATTAATACTATTATTTTTACAAAGTTTTAAAACCTTGATTTTATTATCCTGTTTAGTAGCCTGCATTCTGTAGGTACTCTATTGAGCTTAAAATCATGCAAACTACACTATTATTGCTAATTAAAAGGGCAAAAGTGCCAAACAAAGTCTCCCATGTATTCATAAGTTCTGCGGCTGCCACACACCCCAGACCTCGCGGTGTCCAAGGCTGCTCTGAAGCGCCTGACAGGTGAATTCGAGCTGGACTCGGTGTTCCGGCTGGACCTCGCCAAGCGCGGCTTAGAGAGTCTGGGCTGCCTGCCCGATTGCACCTGTCTGGAGTTCCTCAACCTGTCCAGCAACCGCCTGGCGGACGCGGCCATGCTGGGCGGTCTGAAGCGGCTGCGCTATCTGGATTTGTCTGGCAACCGGCTGGCCTCTCTAGCTGGGCTGGAGGGCTGCGAGGCGCTGCTGCACCTGGACCTGGCTGGCAACCTCATCGCCTGGTCAGTTCCATGGATTCTCTCTCTGTGTGCGTGTGTCTTTGCCTCTAATAATAAGATTTCATCCAGGACTTTATGTAAAAAATTAATTTTTGACGTTATAAATTTTGTTTCTATGAACAAGGCAGGGGCCGTGGCCCAGTGGCCTGGCGCGTTGCTCTGGTGTGCCAGCGGCCCAGGCTCGATTCCAAGTGCAGTCGCATTAATTTGGGGCTGAATTGGAATCTCGGCTTGGCTCTGCTCGTGCAATTAACGACCTTCAGGGCCAACCCCCAAGGCACAGGGAAGTGTACATGCCTAACGATAAATAAAGTTAGGGCCGCTGTACACTCCTGTGTGAGTGTGTGCTTGTGTGCCTGCTCAGGGGAGTCGGCGGAATGGGCAGTAATGCCTCTCGCTGGTTGTGTGACAATGTCGCTTAAAGTGCGCCAGGGTGCTCACAGCCACTTGTCTCTGATAAACCCACCTCCAATTCACAGAGGGTGCACACAGAGAAGTCAGCGGAATGCGCTGCAGGTCAAACTGTCATCTTGAAATTGGCGGCAAGGTCCAAAACCCCTTCAAACTAAGTGCTAACCGCGGCCACTGCTGCTTAACTTGCATCGCTGGTAGCAAATGCACTGGCCCCTCTGCTATCGAATCCATCTACTGGATGATTTAAAAATACGTGTCCTAAGAAATAATTCCACCCTAACCTTCATTAAAGCTTTATGTTAGATTTTCTAAAACTAGATGAGGATATTTCCTACAAACACTGGCCCTAACATCCGTTGTCTAAATTTTATTATGGTTCTGCATGGCTGCCATAATTCTAAGCCGCTTGCGTGAGCTGCAGAGATTTAAAAGTTCTTTGCTGCATCAGGGAATTTCATACCGCAACTTCACTTGACTGGGCGAAGCTGGAAAGGGAAGGCATAACAATGAGTTTTATTGCGCAATATCTACTTTTATGGCCCCTGGTCACACTGAGCTCCAGTCTAGCATTTTTCAGTGCCAGCTCACGAGCTTTTAAACTGCTGATGGCCGCTTGTTTGACGCTTGGCTGCAGTTCTCTCTGTAATTACTCCGGATTGCTTGAGTGTGTCTCTTATCACTAACTGCTCTCCTCTGCCTACATCTCCTCTCCCTGTAGCTCATCTCCCTGCATCTCCTCTGCCTGCATCTCCTCTCCCTGCATCTCCTTTGCCTGCATCTCCTCTCCCTGCAGCTCATCTCCCTGCATCTCCTCTGCCTGCATCTCCTCCCTGCATCTCCTTTGCCTGCATCTCCTCTGCCTGCATCTCCTCTCCCTGCATCTCCTTTGCCTGCATCTCCTCTCCCTGCAGCTTATCTCCTTGCATCTCCTCTGCCTGCATCTCCTCTCTATGCCTCTCCTCTGCCTGCATCTCCTCTGCCTGCATCTCCTCTCCCTGCATCTCCTTTGCCTGCATCTCCTCTCCTGCAGCTTATCTCCTTGCATCTCCTCTGCCTGCATCTCCTCTGCCTGCATCTCCTCTGCCTGCATCTCTTCTCCCTACATCTCCTCTCTCTGCATCTCTTCTCCCTGTATCTCCTCTCTCTGCGTCTCCTCTTTCTGCATTCTATCTCCCTGCATATCTCAAACATCGCCCCCTACATCTCTATAACTTCATCTTCAGTCAGTCTCTTCCTATGTCTCCCCTCTGGTCGCCCCGCGCCCCCATTCATTTGGACCAGTCCCGCTATGCCTGTCGTTATACATTATCGTATTGTTGTATCTAAGCTGACTGCCAGTTTTTCATGGCTTTTTTCGAGTGGCTGCGTTCAACCTTTATGATGCGATAGCTATGATGCAAATAGCCGTCTTGCAAAGCTTTTAAAAGCAAACTGACGTATTTATTGCCGCCTTAATAAATTTATGACCGCAGCAGACTTTCAAATTGAGATCGATTGCGCAATATAAATCCCGATCGCTTTGCCTACCGCGGCTTGGCGGCCCAATTTGAAAGCTATTTTCTCCCGCAGTCGGGGTTTTTTCATCCCATTTTCACGGCAAATTCTTCCCGCTAATAGATTCGGGGGACGGTCTGAAGTCTCTCTTTTTGTCGCGTTTCCAACGACGACACAGTCTGAGGATTCTTCTGCTGCCAAGTTTTCCCATCGCAATCGCAGTCTCCTCTGTCTGTGCGCATTCCGAAGCTCTGGAATGATAAAAGGCGCCGCTGACTCTCTGGGAGGCAAAATACGCTATGCCCGCCTCCCTCTGTCTGTCTAATTAGCATTCAAAGCCTGAGGCCTTGGCTGATTTCCCTGTGCACTGGGCGGCACCTCTGGGTGTTTCTTGCCAACCAGCATTGCCTTCACTTCCCTGACTGCATGCAGTGCAGTTGCAGCGATGCGCCTGTGAATGTGAAAGTGCAGCTGTGCCCGGGCTGTGTGTGAATAAGATGCGGCTGCGAGTGAACCGTATGGGGTACAAGGATTGTGTCCTGTGATCCCTATGGATTGTGTCCTGTGATCCCTATGGATTGTGTCCTGTGATCCCTATGGATTGTATCCTGTGATTCATATGGATTGTGTCCTGTGATCCCTATGGATTGTATCCTGTGATCCCTATGTATTGTATCCTGTGATCCCTATGTATTGTATCCTGTGATCCCTATGGATTGTGTCCTGTGATTCCTATGGATTGTGTCCTGTGATCCCTATGGATTGTGTCCTGTGATCCCTATGGATTGTGTCCTGTGATCCCTATGGATTGAGTCCTGCGATCCCAAGGATTGTGTCGTGTGATCCCAAGGATTGTGTCCTGTGATTACTATGGATTGTGTCCTGTGATCCTTAAGGATTGTCTTTTGATCCAGAGACTTTTGGGATGGGCGTCCCTATAGACTGTGGGATGAGGATCCCTATAGACTGTGGGGTGAGCATCCCTATAGACTGTGGGGTGAGGATCCCTATAGACTGGGATGAGCATCCCTATAGACTGCGATGAGCATCCCTATAGACTGGGGTGAGGATCCCTATAGACTGTGGGATGAGGATCCCTATAGACTGTGGGATGAGGATCCCTATAGACTGTGGGATGAGCATCCCTATAGACTGGGATGAGCATCCCTATAGACTGGGATGAGCATCCCTATAGACTGGGATGAGCATCCCTATAGACTGGGATGAGCATCCCTATAGACTGGGATGAGCATCCCTATAGACTGGGATGAGCATCCCTATAGACTGGGATGAGCATCCCTATAGACTGGGATGAGCATCCCTATAAACTGGGGTGAGGATCCCTATAGACTGTGGGATGAGGATCCCTATAGACTGTGGGATGAGCATCCCTATAGACTGTGGGATGAGCATCCCTATAGACTGGGATGAGCATCCCTATAGACTGGGATGAGCATCCCTATAGACTGGGATGAGCATCCCTATAGACTGGGATGAGCATCCCTATAAACTGGGGTGAGGATCCCTATAGACTGTGGGATGAGGATCCCTATAGACTGTGGGATGAGCATCCCTATAGACTGGGATGAGCATCCCTATAGACTGGGATGAGCATCCCTATAGACTGGGGTGAGGATCCCTATAGACTGTGGGATGAGGATCCCTATAGACTGTGGGATGAGGATCCCTATAGACTGTGGGATGAGCTTCCCTATAGACTGGGATGAGCATCCCTATAGACTGGGATGAGCATCCCTATAGACTGGGATGAGCATCCCTATAGACTGGGGTGAGGATCCCTATAGACTGTGGGATGAGGATCCCTATAGACTGTGGGATGAGCATCCCTATAGACTGGGATGAGCATCCCTATAGACTGGGATGAGCATCCCTATAGACTGGGATGAGCATCCCTATAGACTGGGATGAGCATCCCTATAGACTGGGATGAGCATCCCTATAGACTGGGATGAGCATCCCTATAAACTGGGGTGAGGATCCCTATAGACTGTGGGATGAGGATCCCTATAGACTGTGGGATGAGCATCCCTATAGACTGGGATGAGCATCCCTATAGACTGGGATGAGCATCCCTATAGACTGGGATGAGCATCCCTATAGACTGGGATGAGCATCCCTATAGACTGGGATGAGCATCCCTATAGACTGGGGTGAGGATCCCTATAGACTGGGATGAGCATCCCTATAGACTGGGATGAGCATCCCTATAGACTGGGGTGAGGATCCCTATAGACTGGGGTGAGCATCCCTATAGACTGGGATGAGCATCCCTATAGACTGGGGTGAGGATCCCTATAGACTGTGGGATGAGGATCCCTATAGACTGTGGGATGAGGATCCCTATAGACTGTGGGATGAGGATCCCTATAGACTGTGGGATGAGGATCCCAAGGATCTTGGACAGCAATTCCATGTGCATTGAGCATGGATTCCAAAAAGAAGGAAGTGCCGGTCACGCAGGAATGCTATATGCACGCAAGTATTGGCAGATAGACATTCGGCTGGCGGGAGATGCCCAGACAGACCTAGCTGTATCCCCATTCTTTTTATCTATATCCATGCGCCGCCCCTATTACGAGATCAATTGGACAGACAACGGACCAGAGAGGCTTGGGGAGAATTTTCCCATGCTAGTTGGGAAGGCAGGCAGGAGTGGAGCCATGGATTTGATCATTGAACAAAACCAGATTGCGGGGCTCTCCACGCTCCAGCCCCCATCCACCTTGACCGCATATTCAATCTTTTCCCAATTTACCTCCGGGATTTTACAATCCCAGCAGGTTTTTCCCCTTTCGCTTTTTGCTCTCTTTCCTTTTTTGCCTTGCCGGCTGGGTTCGTGGACTGCTGGATTGAACACCTGGACTAGGAGCGAAACTCGATGGTCGGGGAACTTGATTAAATCCTTCTATGCGAAGGCTTTCTCGGACAGTGGGAATTGCGATGCAGAAAGTTTTTTTTCCCATCGAGATTTTGAACACTATTTGAACTCTAGATTTGAGCACTATTTACAAGTTCTACTGAAAATTTTTCAAGTTAACACTTTCATAATTTAGGTCAGATTTAGGTCTTTTATAAAGTTTTGGCGTTTTCAACTGGAGCACTGATTTGATTTTTAGGCGATACTAGCAATCAGCGCCCCCCGTTGGGGAGCCAGAAAATGCAGTACAAGTCTTTAAATAAACTACATGTAGCGTCTCATTGTAATAACCTCAGAAATCCTTTGTTAAGCCTTGACATGTCAGCAATTCCCCCCACAAGCCTTAACATATTAACTTTCCCTCAACATATCAGCGCTGACCCCAATAAGCCTTGAAATCTTAAAAAATCTGTCAACCTTCTGGGCTACTAACCCTAACCCTAACCCTAATGCATTGACATTTCAGTATTTCTCCCCAAGAGTCATTATAGCATTACAGCATTATTGCGATTCTCTCCAAGCCTTGACCTCGCAGCGATTCCCAAATGAATCTCTTAACTTCGACATGATACTTCTATCAGCGAACCCCCCCCCCCAACAAATAATGTAATAAAAAGTTTTCAATAAACTACATGTAGCTTCTGACTTTAGCCTTGACATCTCAGTTATTCCCCGTGAGCGTTGAGTGTGAAACTTAGGTCTGGTGAAGTTTAGCCAGTGTGAAACTTAAGTCCGGTGAAACCTCCTCGTTTTTTGCTTCTAATCCAGACACCACTACGTTCAGGAGTCCATGGATGCGTCTAATATATAGGCGCTGGCGGATATCACTGCAAAAAAAGAAATATGAAGAGGCCAGCGGCGTCGATCCATTTTTTATTCGAAGCTGCGCAGACGAATTTACCCCGGCTACCTGCCCTGTCCCAGTCTGCATCATCTTGTTCCGGGCTTCAACTTTGGCAGCTGGGCTGTGGGAAGCGCCGCATGTTTTGTTATCCCAAATCCATCCCAATCCCAGGTAGTACCTTATTTCTTTACGATTCATCTCCTGGCTACTAAATCTGCATCATTCACGTCTGTGCAGTTCCGCAGGCCAGGATTGTTGCTTGCGGCGCTTGTCTGCAACATCAATGCTTTCGCTTGCTATTGTTGCTATAGCGTACAGAGAGTGGGGAGGGTTAGCGAAGGTGCGTTCTGTGGGGGATTCTTGTCAAATGGGCGTTGGGATAAGTATTGTGCGGCTATTCATCATTGGGATTCATTTATGGGGATCTCATTGGGATTGTGGGATGGGGATCCCTTTGGGATTGTGGGATGGGGATCTCTTTGGGATTGTGGGATGGGGATCTCATTGGGATTGTGGGATGGGGATCCCTTTGGGATTGTGGGATGGGGATCTCTTTGGGATTGTGGGATGGGGATCTCTTTGGGATTGTGGGATGGGGATCTCATTGGGATTGTGAAATGGGGATCCTATTGGGATTGTGGGATGGGAGGGGATCCCATTGGGATTGTGGGATGGGGATCTCATTGGGATTGTGAAATGGGGATCCTATTGTAGTTGTGGGATGGGGATCCTATTTGGATTGTGGGATGGGGATCCTACTGGGATTGTGGGATGGGGATCCTTTTGGAATTGTGGGATGGGGATCTCATTGGAATTTTGGGATGGGGATCCCATTGGGATTGTGGGATGGGGATCTCATTGGGATTTTGGGATGGGGATCCCATTGAGATTGTGGGATGGGGATCCTATTGTAGTTGTGGGATGGGGATCCTATTTGGATTGTGGGATGGGGATCCTACTGGGATTGTGGGATGGGGATCTCATTGGGATTGTGAAATGGGGATCCTATTGGGATTGTGGGATGGGGATCCTATTTGGATTGTGGGATGGGGATCTCTTTGGGATTGTGGGATGGGGATCTCATTGGGATTGTGAAATGGGGATCCTATTGGGATTGTGGGATGGGAGGGGATCCCATTGGGATTGTGGGATGGGGATCTCATTGGGATTTTGGGATGGGGATCCCATTGAGATTGTGGGATGGGGATCCTATTGTAGTTGTGGGATGGGGATCCTATTTGGATTGTGGGATGGGGATCCTACTGGGATTGTGGGATGGGGATCCTTTTGGAATTGTGGGATGGGGATCTCATTGGAATTTTGGGATGGGGATCCTTTTGGGATTGTGGGATGGGGATCCTTTTGGAATTGTGGGATGGGGATCCTTTTGGAATTGTGGGATGGGGATCTCATTGGGATTGTGGGATGGGGATCCTATTGGGATTATGAGATGAGGATCTCATGGGGGGTTGTCGAATGATATCCCTGTTGGGATTTTGGAATGGGGATCACAAAGATACAGCCAGGATCCAAATGTGGTTTGGGGAATGCGACTGAATCCCTTTGTTTATTAATTCATCCCAGAAGGAAAAACTTAGATAAATTTCTGACTTCATTCAACTGAAACGTAACGAAATAATTTTTCGGCAGTGAATTTGAATACCTGCACAAGCCTAATGGAATAATAAAAGCATCTAATTTTTGATACTCTTCATATCATCATCAGTGCTGCGGGCTGCCTGCAGGGTCAGCATGAGTTATAGCTCTGTAGGTTTTGCTGGGTTTGCTTCGCACCTGCGATTCTGCCTCCGTTGTCTGCTTTTTTTATTCCACCAATTGGTTGCAAGATTTTATGGCCGCTTGAAAATGCGGGGTAGCAGAGTGGCGGTTTGCTGCGAAGTTCCGGACAGCCAGTGCAGATCTGTCTGTCTGTCTGTCTGTCTGTCTGTCTGTCTGTCTGTCTGTCTGTCTGTCTGTCTGTCTGTCTGTCTGTCTGTCTGTCTGTCTGTCTGTCTGTCTGTCTGTCTGTCTGTCTGTCTGTCTGTCTGTCTGTCTGTCTGTCTGTCTGTCTGTCTGTGTCTGTCTGTCTGTCTGTCTATCTATCTATCTATCTATCTATCTATCTATCTATCTATCTATCTATCTATCTATCTATCTATCTATCTATCTATCTATCTATCTATCTATCTATCTCTATCTATCTATCTATCTATCTATCTATCTATCTATCTATCTATCTATCTATCTATCTATCTATCTATCTATCTATCTATCTATCTATCTATCTATCTCTATCTATCTATCTATCTATCTATCTATCTATCTCTATCTATCTATCTATCCATCTATCTATCTATCTATCTATCTATCTATCTATCTATCTATCTATCTATCTATCTATCTATCTATCTATCTCTATCTATCTATCTATCTATCTATCTATCTATCTATCTATCTATCTATCTATCTATCTATCTATCTATCTATCTATCTATCTATCTATCTATCTATCTATCTCTATCTATCTATCTATCTATCTATCTATCTCTATCTATCTATCTATCCATCTATCTATCTATCTATCTATCTATCTATCTATCTATCTATCTATCTATCTATCTATCTATCTAACTATCTATCTAACTATCTATCTATCTATCTATCTATCTATCTATCTATCTATCTATCTCCATTGTCACTCTCCATCTTTTCCTCTATTTTGAATTTTTTCCTGCCTTTAAACTGATTAATTAGCATTTTTTTTCTAAAACCTTAGATCTATTGTCATAGGGATCATCACCGGCTCTACGAGCTATATAGTTCAGTTAAGTCCCGATTTCCGTGACCGGAAATTTTATTGCATTTTATTCGCAACTTAGTCAGAATAAAATGGGAAAATCGGGCTTCAGCAGAATCCAATAAACCGCATGTCCCAAGACGCAATGACGCCTCTCTCCCACCGGCTTTGGGCAGAAAAAAGGGGATGGATATGGAAGAGAGAATGGGGGGCGATTGATTGATCGACTCAAATATTGCCTCCAATCCAGTCTTGGGAAGTCCGCGCGCGGCCCACTGTCTGTTGTCTCTATGCATTGGCGCGGCCGGTTTAACTCTCTCTCTCTCTCTCCAGTCTCCCCTCTCGTGCAGTCCAAGTTGATTCGAAGCCACCGCTAGTTGTAAATATTTGTCGTCGTCCCCCCGGTTGCCCTCTGGCCACACCTTGCCGCTTGGTTTCTGGACGGCTTTGACCTGTCCAAACTCGTTCCTGCACATGAATTATTAGCCATAGCCATACTAGCCTGACTGCCGCCTGGCTTTGATGCCCCGCCCCTGATCTGTGATGTATACACAACCTATATCTGTATTGTGCCGCTTGACACCGGCCAAAGAAGTGCTACAATGGGCTCCAATTTCCCTTAGTGCCTTGCCTACCCCCGGCTCTTTGTCGGCCATCCCCTACCCCCATCCCATAGTGTTTTTATGACTTTCCTCCCTTCACTCTTTCTGTTTCAATTAATCCCCGGCCGCCGTCACAGAATTCCTGCTGGGCCGCACTGTGATTCTATTAATTCTGCGTTCCCTGCCCGCATACGCTCTCGATCGGGCGGGGGTCAAAGAGTGGCGCTTTATGCCTGCCAAATGATTGCGTAATCATAGCAACTGGCCAGCCCCCTCTAGGGCTGGAGTGCGGCACCGCCTCTCAGACTGCCGCCCAGCTGATAGATTGCCGCTGGCTTCTGTGGCCTCCCTGCCGCCTTTGTCCCGCTTTAACTAACATTTCTCTGCATCCCCAGTCTCTGCTCTCTCCTCTCTCCTCTCCTCTCCTCTCTTCTCTTCTCTCTCCCCTCTTCTCTCTCCTCTCTCCTCTCTCTCCTCTCCTCTCCTCTCCTCTCTCTTCTCTCTCCCCTCTTCTCTCTCCCCTCTTCTCTCTCCTCTCTCCTCTCTCTCCTCTCCTCTCCTCTCTCTTCTCTCTCCCCTTCTCTCTCCTCTCTCCTCTCTCTCCTCTCCTCTCCTCTCTCTTCTCTCTCCCCTCTTCTCTCTCCTCTCTCCTCTCTCTCCTCTCCTCTCCTCTCTCTTCTCTCTCCCCTCTTCTCTCTCCTCTCTCCTCTCTCTCCTCTCCTCTCCTCTCCTCTCTCCTCTTCTCTCTCCCTCTTCTCTCTTCTCTCTCCTCTCTCTCCTCTCCTCTCCTCTCTTCTCTCTCCCCTCTTCTCTCTCCCCTCATCTCTATCCTCTCTCTCTACTTTCCCCTCTTCTCTCTTCTCTCTCCTCTCCTTTCTCCTCTCCTCTTCTCTCTCCTCTTTTCTCTCCTCTCTCCTCTCCTCTCTCCTCTCCTCTCTTTTCTCTACTCTACTCTTCTCTCTACTCTCTTATCTCCTCTCTCCTCCCTCTCCTTTCCTCCCTCCTCTTCTATTCTTTCTACTCTCATCACGATGTGAAAGTCTAACCAACTGACTCACTATCTAACTTTTAAGCTAGGTAACTCTTTCTTCTCTCTTATCTCTCCCTGTTCTTGCCTCTTCATCTCCCCTCTTTTTTCTCATCTTCCATTCACCCTCCCTTTCACTCGTTTGCCGCAATTTTTGGTACTGCAGGCACAAGCTTATTATTAGTAGCAGAAACTATGCAGGATAGCTTGTTCTGATGCTAAACACCTATTCCTGGATTTGTCATATCCTTACGTTAACCTTAATATCCCAAATCCTGCCTCACCCAGCACCGAGGATCTGCACTCCCTGACAGACTTGGCTAACCTGGAGTCGCTGCAGCTGCAGGACAGATCCCGTGACCTCACTAATCCCATCTGCCTCTCAGCTGGCTATGCCGACAAAATCCTGGATTTGCTGCCCCAGCTCAGCTGCCTGGACGGTGAGGCTGGGGAATTCATATAAGTAGGACTGACGCCTCATCCTTGTGGGCTAGATTAGCAATCCATTGTATTTCTGCATCCTTGTGAGCTAGATTAGCAATCCATTGTATTTCTGCATCCTTGTGAGCTAGATTAGCAATCCATTGTATTTCTGCATCCTTGTGAGCTAGATTAGCAATCCATTGTATTTCTGCATCCTTGTGGGCTAGATTAGAAATCCATTCTATTCCTGCATCCTTGTGAGCTAGATTAGCAATCCATTCTATTCCTGCATCCTTGTGGGCTAGATTAGCAATCCATTCTTTTCCTGCATCCTTGTGGGCTAGATTAGCAATCCATTCTATTCCTGCATCCTTGTGGGCTAGATTAGCAACTCACTCACTGCTGCACATAAAACTGCACTTCTGCCGCCCTCGCAACCGCAGGCATCCGAGTTCGGGGCTCGGGAGACTCCTACTATCAGCTCTGCCGGCAAATCGACCAGGCCCTGTCAGGTGAGACTCAGTCCAGGATTTTGAGTAGCACAAAGCTGAGCAACCTGAACGGTGGACGGTGGGTCTCAGTTTATAAGCAGCTAAAATGGCAATTCATTTTTTCAGCCTTGGCAGCCCAGCCAGACTCCGCTGTCAATGGAGAAGCTATTTCCAGGTTTAATGCTCTCTACCTTGCTATATTATTCTAGTTCTGTACCTTTTTGAAATTGCGATTGACCTCTTCAATGAGGCAGAAGTTACCGCTAGCCGACAGCTGACGACCCAGCAGTCAGATACTTGTACGAGTCTATGTATGGAATAATAGCAATAATTAGCCTTGGTTTATTGCTCTGCTGCTAATTCCATCTTCTGTACTCCTTCATGGATATTATCTGATCAGTTTTAGCCGCACACTTCTGATTTTGATTATTGCATCCAACTGTTTCTGTGTTTTTTTAGTTTAATAGAAAGTTTTCTGATTGCAAATTACCTATGTTTACTATTCCCTGTTCGTGATTCGATTGTTACTAGTGCTCTCCACTCACTCTGTTGTCACTCCAATTCTGTCTTTGATTGACTCTCTTGTCACTCCAACTGTGTCTTTGATTGACTCTCTTGTCACTCCAACTGTGTCTTTGATTGACTCTCTTCACTTGTCACCCCAACTGTGTCTTTGATTGACTCTCTTCACTTGTCACCCCAACTGTGTCTTTGATTGACTCTCTTCACTTGTCACCCCAACTGTGTCTTTGATTGACTCTCTTCACTTGTCACCCCAACTGTGTCTTTGATTGACTCTCTTCACTTGTCACCCCAACTGTGTCTTTGATTGACTCTCTTGTCACCCCAACTGTGTCTTTGATTGACTCTCTTCACTTGTCACCCCATCTGTGTCTTTGATTGACTCTCTTGTCACCCCAACTGTGTCTTTGATTGACTCTCTTCACTTGTCACCCCAACTGTGTCTTTGATTGACTCTCTTCACTTGTCACCCAACTGTGTCTTTGATTGACTCTCTTCACTTGTCACCCCAACTGTGTCTTTGATTGACTCTCTTCACTTGTCACCCCAACTGTGTCTTTGATTGACTCTCTTCACTTGTCACCCCAACTGTGTCTTTGATTGACTCTCTTCACTTGTCACCCCAACTGTGTCTTTGATTGACTCTCTTCACTTGTCACCCCAACTGTGTCTTTGATTGACTCTCTTCACTTGTCACCCCAACTGTGTCTTTGATTGACTGTCTTCACTTGTCACCCCAACTGTGTCTTTGATTGACTCTCTTCACTTGTCACCCCAACTGTGTCTTTGATTGACTCTCTTCACTTGTCACCCCAACTGTGTCTTTGATTGACTCTCTTCACTTGTCACCCCAACTGTGTCTTTGATTGACTCTCTTCACTTGTCACCCCAACTGTGTCTTTGATTGACTCTCTTCACTTGTCACCCCAACTGTGTCTTTGATTGACTCTGTTGTCACTCCAACTGTGTCGTTGATTGACTCTCTTGTCACTCCAACTGTGTCTTTGGTTGACTCTCTTGTCACTCCAACTGTGTCTTTGATTGACACTCTTGTCACTCCAATTCTGTCTTTGATTGACTCTCTTGTCACTCCAATTCTGTCTTTGATTGACTCTCTTGTCACTCCAACTGTGTCTTTGATTGACTCTCTTGTCACTCCAACTGTGTCTTTGGTTGACTCTCTTGTCACTCCAACTGTGTCTTTGATTGACTTTCTTGTCACTCCAACTGTCTTTAATTGACTCTCTTGTCACTCCAACTGTGTCTTTGATTGACACTCTTGTCACTCCAATTCTGTCTTTGATTGACTTTCTTGTCACTCCAACTGTGTCTTTGATTGACTCTCTTGTCACTCCAATTCTGTCTTTGATTGACTCTCCTGTCACTCCAACTGTGTCTTTGGTTGACTCTCTTGTCACTCCAACTGTGTCTTCGGTTGACTCTCTTGTCACTCCAACTGTGTCTTTGGTTGACTCTCTTGTCACTCCAACTGTGTCTTTGGTTGACTCTTTTGTCACTCCAACTGTGTCTTCGGTTGCTCTCTTGTCACTCCAACTGTGTCTTCGGTTGACTCTCTTGTCACTCCAACTGTGTCTTTGGTTGACTCTCTTGTCACTCCAACTGTGTCTTTGGTTGACTCTCTTGTCACTCCAACTGTGTCTTTGATTGACTCTCTTGTCACTCCAATTCTGTCTTTGATTGACTCTCTTGTCACTCCAATTCTGTCTTTGATTGACTCTCTTGTCACTCCAACTGTGTCTTTGATTGACACTCTTGTCACTCCAATTCTGTCTTTGATTGACTTTCTTGTCACTCCAACTGTGTCTTTGATTGACTCTCTTGTCACTCCAATTCTGTCTTTGATTGACTCTCCTGTCACTCCAACTGTGTCTTTGGTTGACTCTCTTGTCACTCCAACTGTGTCTTCGGTTGACTCTCTTGTCACTCCAACTGTGTCTTTGGTTGACTCTCTTGTCACTCCAACTGTGTCTTTGGTTGACTCTCTTGTCACTCCAACTGTGTCTTCGGTTGCTCTCTTGTCACTCCAACTGTGTCTTCGGTTGACTCTCTTGTCACTCCAACTGTGTCTTTGGTTGACTCTCTTGTCACTCCAACTGTGTCTTTGGTTGACTCTCTTGTCACTCCAACTGTGTCTTTGATTGACTCTCTTGTCACTCCAATTCTGTCTTTGATTGACTCTCTTGTCACTCCAATTCTGTCTTTGATTGACTCTCTTGTCACTCCAACTGTGTCTTTGATTGACTCTCTTGTCACTCCAACTGTGTCTTTGGTTGACTCTCTTGTCACTCCAACTGTGTCTTTGGTTGACTCTCTTGTCACTCCAACTGTGTCTTCGGTTGACTCTCTTGTCACCCCAACTGTGTCTTTGATTGACTCTCTTGTCACCCCAACTGTGTCTTTGATTGACTCTCTTCACTTGTCACCCCAAGTGTGTCTTTGATTGACTCTCTTCACTTGTCACCCCAACTGTGTCTTTGATTGACTCTCTTCACTTGTCACCCCAACTGTGTCTTTGATTGACTCTCTTCACTTGTCACCCCAACTGTGTCTTTGATTGACTCTCTTCACTTGTCACCCCAACTGTGTCTTTGATTGACTCTCTTCACTTGTCACCCCAACTGTGTCTTTGATTGACTCTCTTCACTTGTCACCCCAACTGTGTCTTTGATTGACTCTCTTCACTTGTCACCCCAACTGTGTCTTTGATTGACTCTCTTCACTTGTCACCCCAACTGTGTCTTTGATTGACTCTCTTCACTTGTCACCCCAACTGTGTCTTTGATTGACTCTCTTCACTTGTCACCCCAACTGTGTCTTTGATTGACTCTCTTCACTTGTCACTCCAACTGTGTCTTTGATTGACTCTCTTCACTTGTCACCCCAACTGTGTCTTTGATTGACTCTCTTGTCACTCCAGCTTTCTGCCTCTTTTCCCGTCATTTTCACCCCTTCCCTCCAGTCTCCTCGAAGTCCTCGCCCCTGACAACCGCAATTTCGCATTTCTCTACCCGTGCAGGCGGCTCAAACTCGCCATCAGCCGCGGCGGGCGCCAGCAGCTCAGGCGGGGCCTCCAGCAGCGGCCTCGGCGAGGCCTTCTTGTCCTTGGACGCTTCGGTGACAGCAGCTCTGGCCGAGACCGCCGCGGCCGAGACGGAGTTCGCCGAGGCTGTGGCCCGCCTGCGGGACAGGGAGCTGCAGACCATGCTGTGTCTGGAGGAGTGGGACCGGGAGCTCAAGAAGCGGAAGGTCTGAGTCGCTGGACTGCTCTTTTGCACTGCAGCTTGGAGTCCTAGATTTTAGGGCCTCTTCTCTTTTTTATCTTCTTTGCTGGCTGCTGGCTCTGACTTTGCTGATTTACTTTTTACCTGCGCTTATTGATGTTGAGTCAGGGCCTTAGCACCGCACCTCACCCCGGACTCTCCCACCCTCTCACCCCGGACTCTCCCATCGCTCACCCCGGACTCTCCCACCCTCTCACCCCGGACTCTCTCATCCCTCACTCCGGACTCTCCCATCCCTCACCCCGGACTCTCCCACCCTCTCACCACGGACTCTCCCACCCTTTCACCCCGGACTCTCCCACCCTCTCACCACGGACTCTCCCACCCTCTCACCCCGGACTCTCTCATCCCTCACCCCGGACTCTCCCATCCCTCACCCCGGACTCTCCCATCCCTCACCCCGGACTCTCCCACCCTCTCACCCCGGACTCTCCCACCCTCTCACCACGGACTCTCCCACCCTCTCACCCCGGACTCTCCCACCCTCTCACCACGGACTCTCCCACCCTCTCACCCCGGACTCTCTCATCCCTCACCCCGGACTCTCCCATCCCTCACCCCGGACTCTCCCATCCCTCACCCCGGACTCTCCCACCCTCTCACCCCGGACTCTCCCATCCCTCACCCCGGACTCTCCCACCCTCTCAACCCAGACTCTCTCCCCTCCCACCCCGGACTCTCCCCCCTCTCACCCCGGACTCTCCCACCCTCCCACCCCGGACTCTCCCCCTCCCACCAGGGACTCTCCCACCCTCCTCATCCTGGACTCTCCCACCCTCTCACCCCGGACTCTCCCACCCTCCCACCCCGGACTCTCCCCCTCCCACCAGGGACTCTCCCACCCTCCTCATCCTGGACTCTCCCACCCTCCCACCCCGGACTCTCCCACCCTCCTCATCCTGGACTCTCCCACCCTCTCACCCCGGACTCTCCCCCCGCCCACCCGGACTCTCCCACCCCTCACCCTGGACTCTCACGCTGTCACCACCGACCCTCCAATGTTTTTGTCTGATTCTGTATAAAGTGTTTACAATTATGACATTTCATAATGCACAAAACATTTTACATGTACCGTCCAAAATAAGAATTTGTAGTTTTTTCCTATTTCTCTTAATAATTGACAAAAATGTAAACTTTTTTCACTGCAGTTGTTAACTTTATTTCAAACTATATTCATATTAATTAGTAATACGAATAACCTGCTGAATTTTGCGTATATTTAAAAGTACAAATCGTACATGTAAATAAACAGTGCTATTGTTTAAATCGAATATGTCTATACATTAATATAATATAGATTGCATATATTGAAAAGCAAGCGATGGGAATACAGAGAATTGCATAGCAATGACAACCAAAAGTTGGAAGGCGGCGGCATGGCCAAAAGCAAGGCTGGGTGGGAACTGGGAAATCATTGTTGGAGCCGAGAAGGAAGATAAGAAAATATTATGTCATTGAAGAAGCTAGACTAGACAGAGAACTACTCAAAATTGGCAGTTGTATACACGAAAGGAGATTATTTGGATACTGAACACACCAGAAGCCGTTATATCAGGTAACACAGGATAAATGGACTAAACGATTAATAATGACTGGGTACAGTGGTACGACTGTTAAATACTCGAGAAGCACCGCAATAAAAACCAAATATTATAATTACCTCGTTACAAGAGTCATTCGACTAGTGCATTTCCAAACAGTATTAATAAGTAGTATTAAATACTACTAATACTTTGTGGCGCATATAGTAGATAAACAAACAGAAAAGTTACATTTCAGTAGTGGTAATCACATCATTTTATTATTGCGCTAAAATAGGCACCGAAGCAAACACCAGTTTAATGGAGCCTAGTCAAATCGCGCTCTAGCCTAACGTACATCCATTCAATGTACAGTTCTATTAAATTCAAATCCTCTAGTCCGACAAATTACACACGCACTCCAGATCCGCGCCAATAGGGGGCCTTTGAGACTTCAAGTTCAAAATCCGGCTAGCTTGTCTGTTTTCAGCTTTCTCTCTTCTCTCCCCTCTTTTTTCTCTCTTCTCACTTTCCCATCTACTCTTTCCTCTCTTCTCTCCTCTCCCCTTTTCTCTCCCTTCTCTCCCCTCTCCTCTTTCCCTTCTTCTCTCCCCTCTCCTCTCTCCCCTCCACTCCTCTTATCTTGTATCTTTTCTCCCAATAACATCTCTCGCCTCTCCTCTCTTTTCTCATCTCTCATCTTCACTCCCTTCTCTTTTCCACTCTCATCTGGCCCGCAGCCATGTTTGCCGACCCCTGGTTTAAAGATGCATGCAATGCATGCATCAATAAGTCCAATAATACAACAAATACTCGTATCTAGCCTTATGTGATACTAATAATACTCGTGGTAGAGTTGCTCGCTTAATTAATAGCAAATAAATAAAGCTTAAGATCAACATTTAAGGCGAAAACCAACGCGTTTCAACCCACTAGGGCCGTCGTCAGGTGACGACGGCCTCCGAGCGACCGGGACCGAGCGACGAGCAACCGAGTAAATGTTGATCTTAAGCTTTATTTATTTGCTAATAATACTCGAATAATCGATTCCTACATGTAGAAAACAGGCACAAAGTTCACCGAGTCAACGGACTTCCGTGTTTGTTGGGGTTAAAAGTTTCTGACAAATGGAAGCTTCAACTGGATCACATGCGGCCCTCAAAGCCTCTCTATCCGGGCCTCGGGTCCTTTGAAACATCACAATGGCAACGCGGCCCGCTCAAGGTTTGTCTATTCTCTGCTCTCTACTCTTTAATCCTCTCCTCTCCTCTCCTCTCCTTTCTCTCCTCTCTATTCTCTCCCTTCTCCTATATCATCACTCCTCTACCCGCGTCTCTTCTCTTCTCCTTTATTCTCTCATCTCTCCTTTCTCATCAGTCACGCCTCCGATCTAGAAGGGAGGCCTGTTCGTCGCCTATTATTTCCTTAAAAAAATTTTGCACTGCTCAGTTGAGAAGTTAGTTATACCCCTTTATGCTTCCTTATGAGTCCACATTCTTATTCTTGTAACAAATGGATCCAGAAGAGCTTTCATTGGGTCATAACAGCCACCGTCAGCCATCATTGACCAGACAGAAACAGCCAGACGACAATCGCCGCCATCAAAGCTGCCCGCCAGCCACTGCGGTGTCTCCCAGCGCTACGGGTTGCGCCACCTCCGCGGCCGCCTCCCGAGCTCCGCCGGCCTCCTGCAGCCTGCCGCTGTCCGGCTGTCTCGACGGTCCGGTCTTGTCGCTGCCAGCTTCCTCGGTCTGTGAGCTGCCGGGGCCGCAGATCCACTCAGCCAGACCGAACTCGTGGCCTTTAGACGGCTTTTGCGGCTTAGTAGTGGCCGCCTCACTGGTGGCGCCGTGGTCCAGCAGGACGCAGCCGACCCAACGGCCGGGGAGGGCCTGCTCGATCACGGACCAGCAGGTTGGCAGGCTCTCGCACTTCCACATGCACAGCCTCAGGCTGACGCGCGCGGGTGCCGACGCTCCCTGACTCATGTCGGCCGCGCGCCACATCATTCGACTCTCGGTTATGTTCTGTTGAGTGGGGAATGTGGCTCATTCCAGTAAGAGAGAGAGAGAGAGAGAGAGAGTGAGAGAGAGAGAGTGGTGGCAGTGATGAAAAATTCCGGTGTGTGCTTTTTAGTTTTGATTGTTAGGATAATTTGATACGAATTTTCTTGGACAAGAGTTGGGGCAGAGTGTGGGGCAGAGTTTGGGGCAGAGTTTGGGGCAGAGTTTGGGGCAGAGTTTGGGGCAGAGTTTGGGGCAGAGTTTGGGGCAGAGTTTGGGGCAGAGTTTGGAGCAGAGGACGGTGTCGGACAGGGACACTCGCCTGCAGGCTGGGCTCGTACTCGGCCGACCGGTTCAACCGGACCATCCAGAAGCCACCGGAGCACCGCCGCGGCAGCTGGGTGCGCACCGACGGTGTCGACTGATAGACGCTGATGACGTTGTCGCCGCCGCAGCGCTGGCTGGTGTCGCCCGTGCACCGCCTGCTGCACTGGTCCACCAGCGAGCCGGCCTCAGCCAGCCGCATGCCGTCCATGGAGATGCCGCAGGAGCACTCGGTGCTCTTCAGGGCGGCAAACAGAAGGCCTTTGGTCAGGCAGAACTGGGCGCAGCGCTCCGGAGTGACCTGGCCGGTCATGCTGTGCCGGTAGTACGGCATCAGGTCGTAGTTGTCGCCCACCTGGCGCTCCGCTTTGTTCAGCACGTAGTCCGGATTGGTGAGAAAGTAGCAGCCCAGGTAGCGGATGGAGAGGTCGGATGAACGCGCGAACAGGGAGGACGCAGTAGCGGGGAGACAGGCCGCCAGAGCAAGGCTTACAAGGGCCAGCAGACAGCTCGTTTGCGCTCGAATATTCTTCATGCTCGACTATCTCTGCTGGGCAAAAACTCAACAAATCCTGAAAGCTCGAAATTTGCTGTTTTTCTCAGCCCCGCCCGCGGATAACTTCGGCTGAAGTCCGGGCTCGCCGATTTCGATTGACCAATCAGAGACCGGCTTGATGCTATTGGCTGTGGCGACTGACTGGGTGGCTTTATTCTGGTGAGGTGTTTTATTAGAGGCAAGAGGGCTGTGTGCACCCTGGCGCACTTTAAGCGACATCGTCACACAACCGGCGAGAGGCATTACTGCTCATTTCGCCGACTCCCTTGAACAGGCACACAAGCGCGCAGATACGTACGCAGTCACACGCACAGGCACACACTCACACAGGAGTGTACAGCGGCCCTAACTTTATTTATCGTTAGGCATGTACACTTCCCTGTGCCTTGGGGGGTTGGCCTTCAATGCCGTTAATTGCACGAGCAGAGCCAAGCCGAGATTCCAATTCAGCCCCAAATTAATGCGACTGCACTTGGAATCGAGCCTGGGCCGCTGACACATCAGAGCAACGCGCCAGACCACTTCATGTGAGGTTACCTATTTTAGATCAGTTTCCTTCAGATATTATTTGACATGATAAAGCAGAGATTATCAGTACTCAACTGTCATGACTGATGACTGCACTGAACGATATGTAGCGTAATTAAGTTTGCAGAGGGTTCATCAACCGTAGTTTTTCTGCTGAATTCAAACTTTATCAACAGTAAAGTTTTGTTCATTTCTACTGACAGTACTAAATAAGGCTTGCAATGTAAATTTATTGGTTCCAACTGCTTTGTTTCTAGAGAACTAGATCGTTGCAGGGTAGATAAAGCAGTGTATTTGGGGTTCTAAATTACAAGAACAACACAAAGACAAAGCAGGTCAAGGTTCGCAAGTACATGTAAGACGAACAAATAACACAATTCGCATTGAAAACTGCAATGAAAACTACATCAACGCAATAAGTGCAGAGCTAAAAAGGATCTCGTAAAACGAGATTTCCAGACTGCTGCTGTATCTTATTTTGTGTAGACATAATTATCAGCCAATAACAACCTTTAGCTCAGTCACTTCGAATCCATTCAACGCTGCAGAAGCAGTCAGCAAGTATGGTTGGGATACTCAGTGTAGAAGGCTGTGGAAAATGTCTCTCAGCTTAGGTGCATCCCATGCAGCAACCCTAAAGAACATTTCACAGCACCTAAAGCATCACCTACAGTATCACCTACAGCATCAGTTACAACGTCAACTACAGCATCACCTACAGCATCAGTTACAGCATCACCTACAGTATCACCTACAGCATCACCTACAGCATAACCTACAGCATCATCTACAGCATCATCTACAGCATCACCTACAGCATCATCTACAGCATCACCTACAGCATCATCTACAGCATCATCTACAGCATCACCTACAGCATCATCTACAGCATCACCTACAGCATCACCTACAGCATCACCTACAACATCATCTACAGCATCACCTACAGCATCATCTACAGCATCATCTACAGCATCACCTACAGCATCATCTACAGCATCACCTACAGCATCACCTACAGCATCACCTACAACATCATCTACAGCATCACCTACAGCATCATCTACAGCATCATCTACAGCATCACCTACAGCATCACCTACAACAATCATCTACAGTATCACCTAAAACGCTGCCCCTTGCCAAACCCCCACAGTGCGTCACGAATGGAGTGAAATGTTTTTTATTTGGCCGAAACAGACTGGCTTATCATTTTCACAACAACAGGTCTAGGGGGAACGTGATCGGGTGAGAGTAAAAGTGATGGAGTACGGATGACAGTTTCGGATGGGCAATCCTCAATCTACAGACAGGAGAAGTCCAGCGCGAATCATTCGCACTCAGTCCATTTCCATCGGATCTCCCTGCACAGGCGTGCCGCCGCCTCCCCCTGCGGCTGACAGACCCTGCAGATCTTCGTGGTTGAGCACGATCGCGCTGAGGATGTCGGAGAGTGACACCACGCCGACGACACGTTGCTGATTGTCAACGAGGACCAGACGGTGCACCTCGGCGATCACCAGCTTCTCGATGGCGCACCGGAGGCTGTCAGTCGCTTTGCAGGTTGTGACGCCTTCGAAACGGTCGTGGCGATACTGGAGGGCCTCCTTCACGGGCAGGTCCAGGTTGTTGTAGGTCTTTGTTGCCGCCAGGTTCTGCAAAATTATTTGTGCACATTTTCAACCCGACTCGTACCCAATGTCTGGGACCCAAAATCCACGCTCAGTACCCAATATGTAATACATGGAACCCACTTTACTCAATACTCGCTACTCACTACTCAATGCTCTCTAATCATTACTCAATGCTCTCTAATCATTACTCAATGCTCTCTAATCACTACTCAATGCTCTCTAATCATTACTCAATGCTCTCTAATCACTACTCAATGCTCTCTAATCATTACTCAATGCTCTCTAATCATTACTCAATGCTCTCTAATCATTAGCCAATTCTCTCTAATCATTACCCTAATCAGTCAGCCAGTCAGTCAGACTCACAATGACGTCAAACTTGGAGTAGATGTCCACAGCTGGCCGTCCACACCCAGCACCGGCAGTGCGCTGACGCGGTGCTGAACGAACAGGCTCAGCACCTTCACTAGCGAGTGGATTCGGACACGGTGAGAACCCCTGAGTGGGTGCCGATGCCCAGCTGTTGGAGAGACAGGTCGAGCCACTCCGGCATGGGCAGCTGGTGCATATTCAGGAAGATGTACTTCAATATGCGCTTGTGTGTCAGAATGAACAGGGCGTTTCCGGTGTGCGGTTCCACCACTGGAGTCTGTGCACCTGCGGCAGTTGTAATGTCAAAGTTTAAAGTCAAATATAAAGTCAAGGTTTCGTGAGCTCATTACCAGTGATAATCTGCGGAATGATACAGCCACGACGGCGACAACTCCGAGACTCCATTCAGAGACAACCCCACTCCAAGACAACCCCACTCCAGACAACCCACTCCGAGGCAACCCCACCCGAGACACGACCCACTCCGAGACAACCCACTCCGAGACAACCCCACTCCGAGACAACCCCACTCCGAGACAACCCCACTCCGAGACAACCCCACTCCGAGACAACCCCACTCCGAGACAACCCCACTCCGACGACAACCCCCACTCCGAGACAACCCCACTCCGAGACAACCCCACTCCCAGACAACCCCACTCCGCACCTTCGCATGCAGCCAACAAGCGGATGGCGTCGTCAGAGTCGCAGGCTCCGGCTCCTGTGGATCCACATAAACGGTCGCAGCGGTCCTGCAGCTGCGCCCGCCAAGTGCTGATCTTGTGCGACTCCA
>NIVC01004099.1:0-60741 GCA_002269645.1 Macrostomum lignano | reverse complement strand
TATAGAGTCTAAAATAGTCTTAAATACTTCGGGGTTTACACGAGCTTCATTCGAAAGTCGATATAAAAAATACAACGCTGCTTGGCCGCAATAACTTTTATCAAAGGTTTGAAACTGTTCGTGATGATCTCCACATAAACGATTTTTAGTATGATTAAATTTATCTTTTATTCCTGTAACGGAGGAAGCGCGTATGAATCAAAAAAATAAACAAGTTTTGGTTTTGAATAAACTGCTGACCAATGAACACCATTTTCTTTTGTTGTTTCAATATTAACAATGAAACATCCATATTGTGGTAAGTCTTTGATCTCATCTCGCATAACACATCTGAATGGTTTTATTTTTAACTGCCTCGCCCAATTTGTTAATTCGATATTGCTTGTTGTGTCTGTTCCATATCTTGTTTAAAATCATCCCACGTCATGGTCATTTTATGTTCCTGAAAAACTCTTGGTTTTAGTTAGTTTCGTAGGTGTGGGTTTTAACAATTCCTTTCTTATTTATCAGCTTGTAACTGCCTTAATTTTGCTAGTTCTAGTTCGTAATTATCTTCAGCTTTTTTAACTTTTCTGATTGTTTTTTTATTATTATTACATTTTTACTATAGGAAACGGACGATCGTGCAAAGCACGCGACCCTACGGGACGATCGTACGGAGTCCGCGAACCAAAGGTTCGATCAAACCTGTTTTATCCGTAAAATTATTGTTATTGATTGCCCACCAAAACTTATTAATCTATCGCTTTCATCTACAATCCTAATATAAATTGATTGAACATTATATTGATTTAATGGGTAATATATTGGGGTTTGAGGTGATACAATCATTTTCTCTCCAATTGGAACAACAAGAAATGGGATTGAATAAATAATTCCACGTTGAACCAAAACTCCGTTATCGTCTGTTATATAACCACCGTTTGAAATGTCGGTTGTTATATTAATTGTATTTACTCCACCCTCTATATTTCCAACTGTATCACCGGTGCTTGATGTGGTAACTATTCGGAATTAAATCCAAGTATGGTTCTGAGTGAATTTGCAATTGTGAAATCAACCTGATATCCGGATCCTAGTGATAGTGTGAATCTGCCAGACGGTAAATCAACACCTATAACAATTGCTCCTGCTACCCAATCACCATTAGTTGTTAATTCTCCTTCTATATAAGCATTCAAATCAGTATAGCTATACGCTCCTGGGTTAACGCTAAATGTTGTCCAATTGGCTCCGGAATCTTTAGAATATCTAAATTGATTATTTGTTGCATTAATTAATTGAGGCATGTTGAAAACCGAAAATAGTATTAAACCTATTTGATAACTTAGGCTTTGATCAAGTTGTAATGGATCGCGCAATTGAATCCGTTGCTCGCTGGTTGTCATTATAAACTGTAATGTTGTACTAAATTTTGAATTAGTTCGATCTACCAATTTTTTATAGTATCTAAATTTGTAGTCATTTTTATAGTGGAAGAATCGGACGAAGTCCGCGTTCCGAAGGAACGATCGAACGAAGTTCGCGACCCTATGGGGCGATCATTCTTCTTCCTATCGTCTTCTTTTATAAATTTTTAAATTCGATTTTCCTTTCTAACCTCGGATTGATATAAATATGTTTGTATTGGCTATCATCCCAAATTTTTTTACACATACTTTTAAATGGTTTTGCATCCAATCCGGGATTAAATCTAGCGTGAATATTTTGTAAATCATAATTATCTAAATCAAACATTACACAACAACTTGCATTCTTTTTTATAATCGATTCTAATTCTCTAAAGACTGTGTTAGATAAAAAGCTCCGATTCCATCTCCTCTACCACTAACAAAAATTTCCTTTTGCAATTCTTGATCACCGTCATTAATACAATCATCAAAAATAATTAGTGTTTTATCATGTTTTGGAATTTGATCATAGGCTAATCGGGTTGATACTCTAACAGTTGGGGCGCGATCGGTGATGTTTTCTGGCTGTTGTGCCATTGTTTTACATAAATCCTCAATGTCATCGAGTGTAAATCGCGGTTCGTCATCATCCTCATATTGCTCATATGCTCTTAACATTCTAAACAAGACATCTTTTTTTAATTTGTTTTTTAATCCATGTTTAAGAAATTCATAATATTTTATTCTAGGTTTATTAGTATAAATTATTAAATTATTATAGTCTAACATTCCATCTGTTGTTAATAAATCGTAAACAAAGTGTGTTTTTCCTTTACCTGATCCTCCGATTACTAAACAAAGAAAAGGATCATTTGGAAATATCTTATCGTGTTTTGCCTTTACCATTTTTAAAGAAATAATTTAAATAGGCGCGACGGTCGGAGACCTGCGCCGCTTACAGCGGGGCGTCCCGAACAATCGTGCCATCAGCTTTAGCAATTGACATATATTCCTCTAGAAACAATACGTGGGCGTCAAGTGCCTGATTACCAGTTTTATTAATCTCTAACATATAATTAAGTCCAATATTGGCTACGTTTTCTTTCTGTGCCGTTAGATCATAAACAACCACTGGATGAATGTTTAGAAACTCTGTGGGTGTGTACTGAGGGACGGCATATGCTTCATTTTTGGCATAATCTTGATAATATTTTATAAAATCATTAACATTATTATTTGCAATATTTAGATTAAGAGGATCTTTAACCGGATAATATTGATCATCAACCTGCAGGCGGATATTCTGAACATTAAACTCGTTAATAGCTGCAGCCGCATTGTCTGTTGCGGTGGCTGCTTGTTCTGCTATGGCACCGGATTGAAGCCAATATAAATCCCCATTTGCTCTTTTACTCCTTCTATTTGTTATCTTAAACCAAACAAAAATATATCTCACCCGACGTTTTGATGTCAGTATTTGCCACTGGAATGAATCCTGATTGTTATTAATGGTTCGCATAAAGTGTCTACGATTCAAATAAAATATTTCCTGATCATGCGTTAACTGATTATCGATGTGTTTTAAAAGTGGGGCTGTTACCTCAATAGTTGGTACGACTAATTGAATTGAATCTATACGAACTGCTATATCGGTTGAAATTGAGGTTCCATAAAGTATCCTAGGCTGATATCCACCAGATATTTGCAACTGTATCCCAAATTTTAATCCTTTCCATACCCGATTTGGTGAGAAGAACCCAAATAGTGGAAAGATTGAAAAGTCCTGCTCATATGCTGTTGCTGTGGTTAAAACCGCGACTGGGAATTTATTCTGACGATCTATAAAACCAGTATTAATATCTTTTGTATTAGTCATAGTGGTTACAACTGGAACTATGTTTGTATTAAGGTAAACAATTAGCGCTGCAGTATCTGCACCGGCTGCGTTTTGTACATTAGGGAAAACTACTGCTTGGCCGTTACCTTTATCCGGCATCCACCCAACATTATCACCAACTTGTTTTGATAAATAAGTATAATTTAAATGTTTCAAAACTCCATTAATCTCTGCGGGGTTTGATGATGTCTCAACCTCAGCACCATTAACAGTTAGTTGAGCTTGGGAAAAACATTTATAAAACCAATCATTTTCTATTATTATTCCGGATCGATCTGCGATATCTCCGGCTGCAAGAGCAGTTCCATCATTTCTAGTATATAACCATCTAACGCGGAAAAACGCATTTTTCATATCCAATATAGTGTTGGTTGCGCCGATGTCAAAAGTTACCGTTCCAGTAGTAAAGTTATTTGAATTATCACTTGTTGGTAGGGTATAATTTAAATCTCTTGCTCTGACCTCATTAATATACTGTCGGTGCTTTTTGAAATGAAATTTATCACTCCACATAGTTTTTGTTTCAGCCATTTTTTTAAGTTAAAAAAGTTTTTTATGTTAAAAAATGAGTCAATTTATGGACGTTGATGGAGAGTTAGCGATTTATAAAGAGAAGCAAAGATATTCTGATTTTGTTAGAACTTTACAAAAAAGAAAGTTAGGAATACAATTAGCTGGCGAAAGATTTGCTGCTCCTTTTGTTAATCCTATTACGGGGAAAATTAGTGAACTAGAAAAAATAGATAAAGACCTTCTTGAAAAAATTGCTAAGAATACAGAGCCAAAAGAGGATGAAATTTTGGATGAGCCGCCTGCTTATGATGTTGATCAAGCACTATTGAGAGTTGCAGAGATTAGACGTGCAGAGATTAGGGGTGGAGTTGAACAATTTCCAAGAGATGCGCCACGTAGTATTGCTGCGACAGATTTAGGTAATAATTATCGAATTGGTAACGTTGTTAAAGATCGAAATGAACTATATAGAGAATTGGGCGGAGCATTTAATATTATTACGAACCCTAGGGTAAAATTTAACCCCGATTTATATACTAGGGATGAATTAATAAGTGCTAGAATTTTTTATGATGAGTTAGGAGGAGCTGTTAAAAATACCAGCTTGTATAAATGGATTGTTAATTCTATAAATAACAAACCAGCTGTTGGTGATGGATTTAAAACACCGCGAAAACTTGTTTTAGCTGCTGCGAAAGCTGCTGGACATACTGGAGTTTAATTGTTAAATTTATTTTTTATAAAATGGATGAAACAATAAAAGACCACCTTTGTAAGCCTATTTGTGATAAAGTTGGTTCTGACAGAATACTAAATAAAATATTTCAAGATGAATTAATAATTGCAAACCATATTAAAACAATACAAATGAGACTTGGATCTCTTTATGAATTATTAGCTATTAAACATTTTGGTTTTGAAAAAGTAAATAAAATTGATTTAATTCATACAGAAAGAAAAGTTGCGTTAGAGTTAAAATCTTCTGATAACACAGATAATTCATCAAGTCGATTTAGAAATATTCAAAAGTTATTAGAATTTAAATATGTTAATCCCGAATTTGATTTATATTATATTTGCATTAATAATACTACTAAAAACCCCGTACAAAAAGTATTTGATAATGGAGTTACCTTGTTAACTGGGGAATTTGCTTTAAATTTTTTATATGGTGGCCAATATTTAGAAATTATTAAATTGATAGAAACATGTTTTTTAAACATTAAAAATGAACCAAATAGTATTTGAAGGAGGATTTTTAGATGTTCAAAAAGGATTAACAAGCTTGCCACCAATCTTTACTACTGGTAAATATACAGGGGAACTACACCTACCATCAATGAACTTCACAGGTTAACCCGTGGCCTGAGTGAGGAAGGCAATGTCCTTGCTAGTCACTATTTGTGGCGACATCTCCAAATTGCGTGAAACCCATCATACAGCTTCAAGTACCACTTCAATTGAGAAATCTTTTGAAGGAACAGAGGTAACTCCTCTTCCCAATCGGACTTCGTCCGCGAACCTATGGTTCGATGGTAAAAAGCTTGAAGACACGGTGGCAATGCGCAGCCAAGCTCCTAAGTATTTTAAATATAAGGAGAAGGTTCAGAGAGCAGACGGAGATGGGCGGTAATTATCGCCGCTTAAGGTGTGCTCCAGCCTCTTTCGAAAGATTGAGGGTAAACTACCCGGCACTCGCTTAGATTTGAGATTAAATCCTGATGACACTCCAAAATCTGATTCAATTCCAATAAATGGGATTGATTGGTTAGCATACTATCACGACTTAGCATATAGAGATGCTGACAAGAACCCGCCCGAGGAAGCGTTAAGATTAAAACACGAAGCCGATCAAAAAATGATTCAAGGATTAGATAACTTGCAGGGATTATCGGTAGGGCAAAGATTAACTAGGTGGATGGTTAAAAAGATTTTGCAGTCTAAAGTTAAATTTGGTTTAGGAATTAATTACAACCAACATGGTAATAATTGTGTCGAATGTTTGTTATTAAGTGGTAGTGGGCTAAGTTATGATAAGGCTAAGGTTCTTCATAAAGAATACCGAAAACCTAAATTTTATAGAAAAATCATGAACTTCAAAAAGAATGAAATTTGGTATGCTGATTTAATGTCGATGCCGAACGAAAGAGGATATAAATATATCTTAACAATATTAGATGGTTTTACTCGCTACGCGTGGGCTGTTCCTTTGAAATCCAAAAAAGGAGAGGATGTTGCTGCTGCTTTTAGAAGTCTTGGAGAAAAAAGCGAACGTTTGTGTGTTGACGAAGGAAAAGAATTTTACAATCCTCACATGTATAAATTGTATCATTTTGAAAAAGGACAAGAAAGGAAAAAGGACGCGAATGGGGAGTATATTAATAAAATTTATTCTATTTATGGAGAAAGCAAAAACGCATTAATAGAAAGATTTAATCGAACTTTAGGTAAGAAATTGTGGATTCAGTTTAGTCTTAATGGAAACCAAAAGTGGGTAAAAATATTACCAGACGTCGTGAAAGATTATAATAACTCATATCATTCAGCTATAAAGATGACTCCTCAACAAGCTTATAACAATCCTGAAAAAGTTAAAGTTACTTTTGGAAAATTTGAAAAAAATAAAAAGAAATCTTTTAAGGTTGGTGATTCTGTTTATATCTATAAATGGAAAGATAAGTTTGAAAAAGGAAGAAAAGGATATTGGAAGATAAGTGAGAAATTTACTATCAGTAAAGTTTTAAATACCAATCCTACAACCTATATAATTGCTGATAAGGACGGTGAAGAAATATTGGGTTCTTTTTATGAGAACCAGATAATGTCTGCGAACTAAGTTCAAACAGTTACTTAAGACAACATGGTAGTAAATTTTTTATAACAAACAAAAACAATATTATTACTATTATTGTTACTAATATTATTATTGACATTTGTTCAACGGTGATTAGACTTAAATTTTCATTAAGTTCATTAATCGGCACATTTCCGATGTAGGAGTAATCGTGCAAAGCACGCGAACCATGGGTTCGATTTACCTTCATTTTTTTATATATATTTTTCACAATAAATGTCGTTTCTGTTATAGAATAATAGTTCATTTTTTAAATATTTTTTTCACATAAAAATTTCACTTTCATTCTCAGAATCACTGGTTTCATATGAACTATTTGTTGATTCGGAATCTGTTGATCTAACCTCCCAATCATCCGAATTTAAATAATCTCCAAGTTGAAATATTAACTCACCCTCTTGTTCTAAATCATACATCTCATCTAGCTCTAATGGATAAAGTTTTAGGTCGTGCTTGTCGTCATATTTTAAATAAACTTCATCAATTATTCCATTCAAAATATGTTGTTTTATTATCTCTGCATTTTTAGCAACAGTCTCAAAAGTATCACTAACAGAAAAGGTGTAAACTCGGGTCATTTTTAGTAACAGAAAAAGACCCTTCGCGCCTGCGGCGCGGGCAAGGGGTTATAGAGTAGTAGTATAGAAAAAGACGCCTCTAGATCAGACCTTATTTTAATGGCCGTTTTTAAGGTCTTAAGAGGGGGGACGCGAGGGGGTGTTGGGGAGTGTTTGGAAGTGTTGGGAAGTGATTTTTATTGTTAGGGGTGATTATGGGTGATTAGATGTATTAATGGTGTTTAGATGTGTTTTTTTATTTACCCCCCGTGTCCCCCCTCCAGACCCTCAAAACGGTCATTAAAAAAGTGCTCTGGGTCTAGAAGCGTCTTTTTCTATACTACTACCGTCAATAGAAATATAAAGCACTGCTTCAACACAGTCCTGCATTTGGGGGGCAGACTTGGGTCCGGAGATTCGGGAGCGCAGCGACGAATTGCGCAATGCCCTGCTACACGGCGGCTCTCTGCAGCTGCCGCAGTTCCAGTTCAGGCGCGACAAGGCGTCTTGTACCATACACACGATCACCATGGACAAGACGTTTCAGCGCGTCCTGACAAAACGTGTGTACGGGGCCGGCAGCAGGCCTTATGGCTATAAATAATGTAATCCAATTATAACTGACGATTCAATGTACATTTTGCAATATTAAATTAGTAAAATCTATTTATTGTACATAATTTTCATTGTAGTATTGCTGTATTTATCAGAATCTATTTGCTGTATATATTTCAATGTACATAAAACATTTTTGCATTGCGTGTGGCGAAATTGCCAATTTAAAAATCTATTGTACATATTTTGCATGTCAAACCTGTTTAAAATCATTTATGAAGAGAAAATTATTGAAAAACAATGTAAAATTTTCTGTATATTCTATTTGCTGGTGATGGTGTACATGTCTTGATTCCTGTAATATGCTACTGATTAAATGTAAATATATCTTCATTGTAAATACTTATACATGATGTGCGCTACACGGTTAGTTGACTCATTTGGTAGTAGATAAGATTAGTAATTCTCACCTCTGTGTACATGTAGCATTGTGCATGTAATGTTGGTGCGCGCGGGACGTCTGGGGATGACACTGTAGATCAATGTAAGTGTACATATAGAATTGGGGATAGACATGGACATTTGAGATATGGATTAATGTACATGGAATTAATGTACATATCCAATTTGAGATAGATAGGGATTAATGTACATGGAATTAATGTACATATATGAGCACATGGATTATTACGACTACATATTGCCATATCACGCTTAGGATAGCGTTTTTGTATACTACTTACTTCATTTTCAGATAGTAGTATAATTTGCGTTTTTTGCGTCAAAATTCTGAAAACCCGGCTCTATCTGCACGATATGTAGTAGGATTTGCAGAGTGGCCCAAGCACAACCCAAGGAAGGAAGGGGACATTGAAAGCGGTCAGACTCACAGATGGAGGCGGTGAGCGGATGGCTTGGGCTGCTGTCGATTTCTGGAATGTGTGAAGGAAAGCGAGGTAAGGTAGGGAAGTGATGTGATGTGGAAAGGTAAGTAAAGGGAACTGACACGGTAGGATTCAGCAGCCGCAGCACCTGCCGCTGCTCAAATTGCTGCGCGAGCTGCGCACATGTGAGGCCCTGACTGTCTTGATGGCTGGCATCGGCTCCATTGTCGATGAGAGTCTTGGCTGCTCGCACGTGACCGGCTTGGCAGGCTCGTGACAGAGCAGTGCGACCGTGAGTGTCTTGAGCGTGCAGTGAGGCACCGAGATGGATTAGTTTGTGAATAAGTTCGTGATGACCTGCATCAGCTGCGAGCATGAGAGCGGTGGCTCGGGTGTTGTCGTCTGGGAGATCGACATGCTGTGTGCTGAATCGCTCATGATTGAGCAGTGTAGCGGCAAGAGCGACGTGTCTTTGAGAGATGGAGAGACGGAGCAGGCGTGTGATTTCAGCTGCTTGCATTCGAGAGAGAGTGTCGGTGAGAACGGAGTTGGTGCCTTGGATGGCCATTGCTGCAATGAAGTTGAGGGTGCTGCTGGATTGGAAGAGCCAGTCGGGCTCCAGGCTGAGGGAGGCAACGACATTTTCGTGAAGACGAGAGCAAGCAGCGACTGCGCATTGGAAACGGAGATTCGCTTTCTGATCGGCACTTGAGAGACACGAAAAAAAAAAATCAACGACTTTAAAGTGACCACCGATTGCAGCATTTTCGGCAGCTTTGATGCAGCAGGTGTCCCTGTTCGATTGGTCATTGAATTGTGAGAGGAGAAACTTGACGATTTCAAAGTGACCACGGAGTGCAGCATATTCGGCAGCTTTGATGCAGCAGGCGTCCCTGTTCGATAGGCCATTGATTTGTGAGAGCAGAAACTTGACGACTTCAAAGTGACCATTGTTTGCAGCACTTTCGGCAGCTTTGATGCAGCAGGTGTCCCTGTTCGATTGGTCATTGATTTGTGAGAGGAGAAACTTGACGATTCCAATGTGACCATTGTATGCAGCTTTTTCGGCAGCTTTGATGCAGCAGGTGTCCCTGTTCGATTGGTCATTGATTTGTGAGAGGAGAAACTTGACGATTTCAAAGTGACCACGGAGTGCAGCATTTTCGGCAGCTTTGATGCAGCAGGTGTCCCTGTTCGATTGGTCATTGATTTGTGATACAACAAACTTGACGCTTTCAAAGTGACCATTGTCTGCAGCATTTTCGGCAGCTTTGATGCAGCAGGTGTCCCTGTTCGATAGGCCATTGATTTGTGAGAGCAGAAACTTGACGACTTCAAAGTGACCATTGTTTGCGGCTTTTTCGGCAGCTTTGTTGCAGCAGGTGTCCCTGTTTGATTGGTCATTGATTTGTGGTACAAGAAACTTGACGACTTCAAAGTGACCATTGTTTGCGGCTTTTTCGGCAGCTTTGATGCAGCAGGTGTCCCTGATCGATTGGTCATTGATTTGTGAGAGGAGAAACTTGACGATTTTAAAGTGACCACGGAGTGCAGCATTTTCGGCAGCTTTGATGCAGCAGGTGTCCCTGTTCGATTGGTCATTGATTTCTGGTACGAGAAACTTGACGACTTCAAAGTGACCATTGTTTGCAGCATTTTCGGCAGCTTTGATGCAGCAGGTGTCCCTGATCGATTGGTCATTGATTTGTGAGAGGAGAAACTTGACGATTTCAAAGTGACCACGGAGTGCAGCATTTTCGGCAGCTTTGATGCAGCAGGTGTCCCTGTTCGATTGGTCATTGATTTGTGAGAGGAGAAACTTGACGAATTTAAAGTTTCCACGGATTGCAGCTTTTTCGGCAGCTTTGATGCAGCAGGTGTCCCTGATCGATTGGTCATTGATTTGTGAGAGGAGAAACTTGACGATTTCAAAGTGACCACGGAGTGCAGCATTTTCGGCAGCTTTGATGCAGCAGGTGTCCCTGTTCGATAGGCCATTGATTTGTGGTACAAGAAACTTGACGACTTCAAAGTGACCATTGTTTGCGGCTTTTTCGGCAGCTTTGTTGCAGCAGGTGTCCCTGTTTGATTGGTCATTGATTTGTGGTACAAGAAACTTGACGACTTCAAAGTGACCATTGTTTGCGGCTTTTTCGGCAGCTTTGATGCAGCAGGTGTCCCTGTTCGATTGGTCATTGATTTGTGAGAGGAGAAACTTGACGATTTTAAAGTGACCACGGAGTGCAGCATATTCGGCAGCTTTGATGCAGCAGGTGTCCCTGTTCGATTGGTCATCGATTTGTGAGAGGAAAAACTTGACGATTTCAAAGTTACCACACATTGCAGCATTTTCGGCAGCTTTGATGCAGCAGGTGTCCCTGTTCGATTGGTCATTGATTTGTGGTACAACAAACTTGACGATTTCAAAGTGACCATTGTTTGCAGCTTTTTCGGCAGCTTTGATGCAGCAGGTGTCCCTGTTCGATTGGTCATTGATTTCTGGTACGAGAAACTTGACGACTTCAAAGTGACCATTGTATGAGGCATTTTCGGCAGCTTTGATGCAGCAGGTGTCCCTGATCGATTGGTCATTGATTTGTGAGAGGAGAAACTTGACGATTTCAAAGTGACCACGGAGTGCAGCATTTTCGGCAGCTTTGATGCAGCAGGTGTCCCTGTTCGATTGGTCATTGATTTGTGGTACAACAAACTTGACGATTTCAAAGTGACCATTGTTTGCAGCTTTTTCGGCAGCTTTGATGCAGCAGGTGTCCCTGTTCGATTGGTCATTGATTTCTGGTACGAGAAACTTGACGACTTCAAAGTGACCATTGTATGAGGCATTTTCGGCAGCTTTGATGCAGCAGGTGTCCCTGATCGATTGGTCATTGATTTGTGAGAGGAGAAACTTGACGATTTCAAAGTGACCACGGAGTGCAGCATTTTCGGCAGCTTTGATGCAGCAGGTGTCCCTGTTCGATTGGTCATTGATTTGTGGTACAACAAACTTGACGATTTCAAAGTGACCATTGTTTGCGGCTTTTTCGGCAGCTTTGATGCAGCAGGTGTCCCTGTTCGATTGGTCATTGATTTCTGGTACGAGAAACTTGACGACTTCAAAGTGACCATTGTTTGCGGCTTTTTCGGCAGCTTCGATGCAGCAGGTGTCCCGTTTCGATTGGTTATTGATTTGTGGTACGAGAAACTTGACGATTTCAAAGTGACCATTGTTTGAGGCTTTTTCGGCAGCTTTGATGCAGCAGGTGTCCCTGTTCGATTGGCCATTGATTTGTGGTACGAGAAACTTGACGATTTCAAAGTGACCATTGTTTGCGGCTTTTTCGGCAGCTTTGATGCAGCAGGTGTCCCTGTTCGATTGGCCATTGATTTGTGGTACGAGAAACTTGACGATTTCAATGTAACCATTACTTGCAGCATTTTCGGCAGCTTTGATGCAGCAGGTGTCCCTGTTCGATTGGTTATTGATTTGTGAGAGGAGAAACTTGACGAATTTAAAGTTACCACGGATTGCAGCTTTTTCGGAAGCTTTGATGCAGCAGGTGTCCCTGTTCGATAGGCCATTGATTTGTGAGAGCAGAAACTTGACGACTTCAAAGTGACCATTGTTTGCAGCATTTTCGGCAGCTTTGATGCAGCAGGTGTCCCTGTTCGATTGGTCATTGATTTGTGGGACGAGAAACTTGACGACTCCAAAATGACCATCGTTTGCGGCTTTTTCGGCAGCTTTGATGCAGCAGGTGTCCCTGTTCGATTGGTCATTGATTTGTGAGAGGAGAAACTTGACGATTTCAAAGTGACCACAGACTGCAGCATTTTCGGCAGCTTTGATGCAGCAGGTGTCCCTGTTTGATTGGTCATTGTTTTGTGAGAGGAGAAACTTGACGATTTCAAAGTGACCACAGAGTGCAGCATTTTCGGCAGCTTTGATGCAGCAGGTGTCCCTGTTTGATTGGTCATTGATTTGTGAGATGAGAAACTTGACGATTCCAATGTGACCATTGTATGCAGCTTTTTCGGCAGCTTTGATGCAGCAGGTGTCCCTGTTTGATTGGTCATTGAGTTTTCGGATAAGAAACTTGACGTCTTGAAAACGACCATTACGTGCAGCAGCAGTAATGTTTTCGGTGGTCGGTTGCTGATGTCGGCTTTTATTTTGGCTCATTGTTCTGGAGAGCGGTATGGATAAAAAAGGTTAAGTGGGAGAAAAACTAAGAGAGAGAAAGGGTGAGAGAGGAAGGGAGAAAGAGGGAGGAAGAAAGATTGCGGCTGTACTTTTTGAAGCAATATTTGAAGAGGCTTTTTCAACCGTCACGGCTGCTGTCAGAGTGGCAGATGTCAGTCACGGCTGCTGTCAGAGTGGCAGATGTCAGTCACGGCTGCTGTCAGACTGGCAGATGTCAGTTACGGCTGCTGTTCCAGTGGCAGATGTCAGTCACGGCTGCTGTCAGAGTGGCAGATGTCAGTCACGGCTGCTGTCAGAGTGGCAGATGGTCAGTCACGGCTGCTGTCAGAGTGGCAGATGTCAGTCACGGCTGCTGTCAGAGTGGCAGATGTCAGTCACGGCTGCTGTCAGAGTGGCAGATGTCAGTCACGGCTGCTGTCAGAGTGGCAGATGTCAGCCACGGCTGCTGTCAGAGTGGCAGATGTCAGTCACGGCTGCTGTCAGAGTGGCAGATGTCAGTCACGGCTGCTGTCAGAGTGGCAGATGTCAGTCACGGCTGCTGTCAGAGTGGCAGATGTGAGTCACGGCTGCTGTCAGAGTGGAAGATGTCAGTCACGGCTGCTGTCAGAGTGGCAGATGTCAGTCACGGCTGCTGTCAGAGTGGCAGGTGTTTCAAAGGTTTGTGCAGCGGGTTGCCAGAAAATTTTTAACGCCTCATTCCTCAGCTGCTCACATTTTTGCAGCCTCTGGCGAGGCCACCCCTTGACCACCCCGGCCTCAGCAACCGAAACTTCTCTCCCGAGCGTGAGGGCTTTTGCCTCTGTGCACCCAGCATGGCAACGGAGAGACTGCGGCTGCAGCGGCCACCCCAAGGTGTACTTGATGAGGCTGAGCTGACCCATTGTGCCTGAGTGCAGTGTGAGATCTTTAAATGCATTTAATGGCCCACTGAGCGGTGTAAAATGCTGCTCAGTCCCGCAGTGCATCGGTTTGAGGAGGCGGTCAAATGTACAGAAAATGCATTGCTAAACTGGGCCAGTTTTCTCTCTCACTCTGCCCACTGGCCTTCGTAACTGCAGCAGCTGCAGAGCATTGGCTGGCTGGCAACAGGGCTCTGGCTCTCTCCCGACTCTCCTATGCTTTCACCTGTTCCTCTCGTGCGCAGCTCAGGCAGTTGAGAGTCTGCTGGGCTGAGTTTGGCGAGTGCATTTAGCGGCAATAATATTGAAATTCTTTCGCTTTTCTGCAGAAGCCTCTCATCACTGCCGCTCCTTCTGTTTCATGTTTTGAACAGGTGGCAACCGGCCTCTGTGGCAAGAGACAGGGGTGCCCGGCAAGAGACAGGGATGCCCGGCAAGAGACAGGGGTGCCCGGCAAGAGACAGGGGTGCTCGACAAGAGACAGGGGTGCCCGGCAAGAGACAGGGATGCCCGGCAAGAGACAGGGGTGCCCGGCAAGAGACAGGGGTACCCGGCAAGAGACAGGGGCGCCCGGCAAGAGACAGGGGTGCCCGGCAAGAGACAGGGGCGCCCGGCAAGAGACAGGGGTGCCCGGCAAGAGACAGGGGTGCCCGGCAAGAGACAGGGGTGCCCGGCAAGAGACAGGGGCGCCCGGCAAGAGACAGGGGTGCCCGGCAAGAGACAGGATTGCCCGGCAAGAGACAGGGGTACCCGGCAAGAGACAGGGGTGCCCGGCAAGAGACAGGGGCGCCCGGCAAGAGACAGGGGTGCCCGGCAAGAGACAGGGGCGCCCGGCAAGAGACAGGGGTGCCCGGCAAGAGACAGGGGTGCCCGGCAAGAGACAGGGGTGCCCGGCAAGAGACAGGGGCGCCCGGCAAGAGACAGGGGTGCCCGGCAAGAGACAGGATTGCCCGGCAAGAGACAGGGGTACCCGGCAAGAGACAGGGGTGCCCGGCAAGAGACAGGGGCGCCCGGCAAGAGACAGGGGTGCCCGGCAAGAGACAGGGGTGCCCGGCAAGAGACAGGGGTGCCCGGCAAGAGACAGGGGCGCCCGGCAAGAGACAGGGGTGCCCGGCAAGAGACAGGATTGCCCGGCAAGAGACAGGGGTACCCGGCAAGAGACAGGGGTGCCCGGCAAGAGACAGGGGCGCCCGCAAGAGACAGGGGTGCCCGGCAAGAGACAGGGGTGCCCGGCAAGAGACAGGGGTGCCCGGCAAGAGACAGGGGTGCCCGGCAAGAGACATGGGTGCCCGGCAAGAGACAGGGGTACCCGGCAAGAGACAGGGGTGCCCGGCAAGAGACAGGGGCGCTCCCAGTCGGATTAGTTGAATTGCAACTGAATTTGAGCAAAGGGTTTGCGAACACGGGCAGAGCAGCGCCAAACTCGCCGGATTCTCCCACCGTGACCCTGGGTTCGATTCCGAGCGCGGCCGCACTCACTCGGGCTTGTGTGAGCAGGAAAATTTGGCCCAATGAGTTTTAGTGTGATTCGCAGCCGGCCGGCCCCCAAGGCACAGAAAGTGTACATGCCTGACAGGATAAGAAAGTCGGAGCCGCTGTACACCCTGTGTGAGCGTGTGCATGAGTGCTGTGCCTGCGTACAGCATTGGCGCGCTTGCATGGCTCAGGAGTCGCCGTCAGCACTGGTTGCGTCACGATGCCGCCGAAAGCGTTGCGCCAGAGAGCCCGCAGCGCTCCTGTGAATACTGATTTATTTAAGAGCCTGCAGATGCGCTTCATCTCTGATTTCTATGCGTTCTGCTGTTTAAGAAACCGCAGCGCCAAAATCTTGTCTTGACCTGCCGCTCCAGACACTGCAGCTGAAGAGCAGCGCCTGAGGCAACATTGCAAAAACAAATCACTGAAAATGCGCTCGCAGTCTCTGACCTTCATCTGGAACGGCCCCACCCAGCTCAGCACTCGCAGTGCGATAGTCTGGCGTGATACAAGCTGGCAAAGAGAAAACTTTTCGAGTTCGTAATCACCCCATACTGGCCTCTCGAACCACCCAACCCCCCGTAACCCCTGTCTCAGATGCAATAAACAAGTCCAGCTAGAATGCAGCCTCACCCAGCTGACTACTCAAAACAGACTGAGTACAGCACTGCTGGTTGCCCCGGCAACCGCAAAGCCTGGACAGAGCTGGCCTTTAAACCGCAGGGAGGCTGGCAGAGCCGTGTGCTGGCCTGAGAATAGCGAGCGAGCAGAGATAATTGCTGCTTGAGTTTGAGCTGGCCTCTCTACCCACCCGCTCCCTATACGCCTCAAGACTGCGTTATTCTGTCATAAATAACTATTGTTAACAGCCATTGTTAGCAGGACTGCAAAATGCAGTGCATTGCTGCGGCCGAGAGCTGGATAGAAGAGAGATAGGCTGCCAGAGCTCGGCTGCACTTTAATGGTAAACAACTGATGAAGCCCGAGACTGCAGTTGAGAGGCTGAGCAGCTCAGCCGAAATGCGTCTTCGAAAAAAACGAAAAATTGCATGAACTGTGGTTCAATTCAGTGCGATTGGCCTGAGGCGATTCTCTGAGGCGATAACAATCTGGTGGAATGGATTGGTTTTTAGTGGAGCTGTACCAATCTGGTGGAATGGATTGGTTTTTAGTGGAGCTGTACCAATTGGTCACTTACGTTTCCTTCATGGAAGCCACAGAGATTGAAGTACAGTTGCTTTCGCCAACTTCAATCAATGAAGCATTGGGACAGAAGATGCATCATCAATTTTAGACAACATGAATGAGGGAGACAAATCAGATGCATGTATCAGACAGTCTCTACAGTCACCATCCCTACAGTCACCATCCCTACAGTCACCATCCCTACAGTCACCATCCCTACAGTCACCATCCCTACAGTCACCATCCCTACAGTCACCATCCCTACAGTCACCATCCCTACAGTCACCATCCCTACAGTCACCATCCCTACAGTCACCATCCCTACAGTCACCATCCCTACAGTCACCATCCCTACAGTCACCATCCCTACAGTCACCATCCCTACAGTCACCATCCCTACAGTCACCATCCCTACAGTCACCATCCCTACAGTCACCATCCCTACAGTGCCCATCCCTACAGTCACCACCCCTACAGTCACCACCCCTACAGTCACCACCCCTACAGTCACCACCGCTACAGTCACCACACCTACAGTCACCACCCCTACAGTCACCACCCCTACAGTCACCACCCCTACAGTCACCATCCCTACAGTCACCATCCCTACAGTCACCATCCCTACAGTCACCATCCCTACAGTGCCCATCCCTACAGTTACCATCCCTACAGTCATCATCCCTACAGTCACCATCCCTACAGTCACCATCCCTACAGTCACTATCCCTACAGTCACTATCCCTACAGTCACCATCCCGACAGTCACTATCCCTACAGTCACTATCCCTACAGTCACCATCCCGACATTCAGAATCAGAACCGCCCGGCAAGAGACAGGGGCACCCGGCAGGAGACAGGGGTGCCCGGCAAGAGACAGGGGTGCCCGGCTAGAGACAGGGGTGCCCGGCAAAAGACAGGGGTGCCCGGCAAGAGACAGGGGTGCCCGGCAAGAGACAGGGGTGCCCGGCAAGAGACAGGGGTGCCCGGCAAGAAACAGGGGTGCCCGGCAAGAGACAGGGGTGCCCGGCAAGAGACAGGGGTGCCCGGCAAGAAACAGGGGCGCCCGGCAAGAGACAGGGGTGCCCGGCAAGAGACAGGGGTGCCCGGCAAGAGACAGGGGTGCCCGGCAAGAGACAGGGGTGCCCGGCAAGAGACAGGGGTGCCCGGCAAGAGACAGGGGACGTCCCAGTCGGATTAGTGGAATCGCAATTAAATCTGAGCAAAGGGTTTGCAAACAGGAGCAGAGCAGCGCCAAACCCGTCAGACTCTCTTGCCTCGACCCTGGGTTCGATTCGAGCGCGGCCGCAATCACTCGGGCTTGTGTGAGCAGGAAAAATTGGCCCAGTGAGTTTCCGTGCGACTCACAGCCGGCCAACCCCCTGGCACAGAGTGTACGTGCCTGACAGGATAAGAAAGTCGGAGCCGCTGTACACCCTGTGTGAGCGTGTGCATGACTGCTGTGCCTGCGTACAGCATTGGCGCGCTTGCATGGCTCAGGAGTCGCCGTCAGCGCTGGTTGCGGTACGATGCCGTCGAAGGTGTTGCGCCAGAGAGCCCGCAGCGCTACTGCGAATACTGATTAGTTTAAGAGCCTGCAGATGCACTTTGTTGTACTCTATTCTACCTTGCGCCCTGCGCCCTTGTCAATTTGCAATGTACATCAAACTAATGTACATCCACAATACTCAAGTGCACGTTGCTCTCGGAGCGAACCCTTAGACTTCAAATATATAAATCGCATTCAATGCCCAAATGGGGGCTAACTTCTTATTCAGCAAATTCTACTGGCCTCGCGTCGATTACTACACACTTGATCTCTGATTTCGATGCGTTCTGCTTTTTAAAAAATCCACAGCTCCAAACTCTTGTCCTGACCCTCCGCTGCAGCCACTGCACCCAAAGAAGAGCATCGCCTGAGGCAAAATGGCAAAAGAAAAGCGCCGAAAATGATCTCGCAGTCTCTGACCTTCATCTGGAACGGCCCCACCCAGCTCAGCACTCGCAGCTGCAAATAGAAAACTGCTCGAGTTCGTAATCACCTCATACTGGCCTCTCGAACCACCCAACCCCCCGAAACCCCTGTCTCAGAGACGATAAACAAAAAATATAGCTAGAATGCAGCTCCATCAAGCTCACCTACTCAAAAGAGACTGAGTACAGCACTGCTGGTTGCCCCCGGAAACCGCAGAGGCTGGAAAGATCGCGCATTTAAACCGCAGGGAGGCTGGCAGAGCGGTCGATGTGCTGTCCTGAGAGTAGCGAGCGAGCAGAGATAATTGCTGCTTGAGGTTGAGCTGGCCTCTCTAACCACCCTCTCCCTACGCCTCAACACTGCGTTATTCTGTCATAAATAACTATTGTTAACAGCCATTGTTAGCAGGAATGCAAAATGCAGTGCATTGCTGCGGCAGAGAGCTGGACAGAATTGAGATGCGCTGCCAGAGCTCGGCTGCACTTTAATGATAAACAACTGATGAAGCCCGAGACTGCAGTTGAGAGACTGAGCAGCTCAGCCAAAATGCGTCTTCGAAAAAAGCGAAAAATTGCATGAACTGTGGTTCGATTCAGTGCGATTGGCCAGAGGCGATTCTCCATCATAAAGGCCCACTTCTCAGGCTCTCTAGTGGAATGGATTGGTTTTTAGTAGAGCTATAAAAATCTGATGGAATGGATATTTTGTTAGTGGAGCTGTACCAATTGGTCACTTACGTTTCTTTTATGGAAGCCACAGAGATTGAAGTACAGTTGCTTCCGCCAACTTCAATCAATGAAGCATTGGGACAGAAGATGCATCATCAATTTTAGACAACATGAATCAGGGAGACAAATCAGATGCATGTATCAGACAGTCTCTACAGTCACCATCCCTACAGTCACCATCCCTACAGTCACCATCCCTACAGTCACCATCCCTACAGTCACCATCCCTACAGTCACCATCCCTACAGTCACCATCCCTACAGTCACCATCCCTACAGTCACCATCCCTACAGTCACCATCCCTACAGTCACCATCCCTACAGTCACCATCCCTACAGTCACCATCCCTACAGTCACCATCCCTACAGTCACCATCCCTACAGTCACCATCTTTACAGTCACCATCCCTACAGTCATCATCCCTACAGTCATCATCCCTACAGTCACCATCCCTACAGTCACCATCCCTACAGTCACCATCTTTACAGTCACCATCCCTACAGTCATCATCCCTACAGTCACCATCCCTACAGTCACCATCCCTACAGTCACCAACCCTACAGTCACCATCCCTACAGTCACCATCCCTACAGTCACCATCCCTACAGTCACCATCCCTACAGTCACCATCCCTACAGTCACCATCCCTACAGTCCCCATCCTTACAGTCACCATCCCTACAGTCACCATCCCTACAGTCACCATCCCTACAGTCACCATCCCTACAGTCACCATCCCTACAGTCACCATCCCTACAGTCACCATCCCTACAGTCACCATCCCTACAGTCACCATCCCTACAGTCACCATCCCTACAGTCACCATCCCTACAGTCACCATCCATACAGTCACCATCCCTACAGTCACCATCCCTGCAGTCACCATCCCTACAGTCACCATCCCTACAGTCACCATCCATACAGTCACCATCCCTACAGTCACCATCCCTGCAGTCACCATCCCTACAGTCACCATCCCTACAGTCACCATCCCTACAGTCACCATCCCTACAGTCACCATCCCTACAGTCACCATCCCTACAGTCACCATCCCTACAGTCACCATCCCTACAGTCACCATCCCTACAGTCACCATCCATACAGTCACCATCCCTACAGTCACCATCCCTGCAGTCACCATCCCTACAGTCACCATCCCTACAGTCACTATCCCTACAGTCACCATCCCTACAGTCACCATCCCTACAGTCACCATCCCTACAGTCACCATCCCTACAGTCACCATCCCTACAGTCACCATCCCTACAGTCACCATCCCTACAGTCACCATCCCTACAGTCACCATCAGAAATTGGCTTTTGTGTCAGCAATTGCATCATCGAAACTTGAGATTGAAGTCCTCTGACAAGGAAGATTGGTGCGACTTGACACCAACGACTAGCTTGTAGTTCTTATCTGACACCCTCTAGATTTGAGCCCCATCTGACACCCTCTATATTGGCGCCCCATCTGGCACCCTCTAGATTGGCGCCCCATCTGACACCCTCTAGATTGGAGCCCCATCTGACACCCTCTAGATTGGAGCCCCATCTGACACCCTCCAGATTGGAGCCCCATCTGACAGCCTCTAGATTGGAGCCCCATCTGACAGCCTCTAGATTGGAGTCCCATCTGACACCCTCTAGATTGGAGTCCCATCTGACACCCTCTAGATTGGAGCCCCATCTGACACCCTCTAGATTGGAGCCCCATCTGACACCCTCTAGATTGGAGTCCCATCTGACACCCTCTAGATTGGAGCCCCATCTGACACCCTCTAGATTGGAGCCCCATCTGACACCCTCTAGATGTCAGGGTGCCGGAGCTGGCTCAGAATCTGCTGCTTAACTGCCTGCTGAGCAGAGCTGGTTAACTGGCTCAGAATCAGCTGCTCAACTGCCTGCTGAGCAGAGCTGGTTAACTGGCTCAGAATCTGCTGCTCAACTGCCTGCTGAGCAGAGCTGGTTAGCTGGCTCAGAATCTGCTGCTCAACTGCCTGCTGAGCAGAGCTGGTTAGCTGGCTCAGAATCTGCTGCTTAACTGCCTGCTGAGCAGAGCTGGTTAACTGGCTCAGAATCTGCTGCTCAACTGCCTGCTGAGCAGAGCTGGTTAACTGGCTCAGAATCTGCTGCTTAACTGCCTGCTGAGCAGAGCTGGTTAACTGGCTCAGAATCAGCTGCTCAACTGCCTGCTGAGCAGAGCTGGTTAACTGGCTCAGAATCTGCTGCTCAACTGCCTGCTGAGCAGAGCTGGTTAGCTGGCTCAGAATCTGCTGCTTAACTGCCTGCTGAGCAGAGCTGGTTAACTGGCTCAGAATCAGCTGCTCAACTGCCTGCTGAGCAGAGCTGGTTAACTGGCTCAGAATCTGCTGCTCAACTGCCTGCTGAGCAGAGCTGGTTAACTGGCTCAGAATCTGCTGCTTAACTGCCTGCTGAGCAGAGCTGGTTAACTGGCTCAGAATCTGCTGCTTAACTGCCTGCTGAGCAGAGCTGGTTAACTGGCTCAGAATCTGCTGCTCAACTGCCTGCTGAGCAGAGCTGGTTAACTGGCTCAGAATCTGCTGCTCAACTGCCTGCTGAGCAGAGCTGGTTAACTGGCTCAGAATCAGCTGCTCAACTGCCTGCTGAGCAGAGCTGGTTAACTGGCTCAGAATCTGCTGCTCAACTGCCTGCTGAGCAGAGCTGGTTAACTGGCTCAGAATCTGCTGCTCAACTGCCTGCTGAGCAGAGCTGGTTAACTGAATCGCCTGAACTGTCACTGGAAATCGCTCACAAAAATCGCCCCCAAATCGCCCCAGGTCGAGACGAAGCGCGCGATGCCCCGCGAAGAAGCCAACAACCCGGAGGCGCACATCACCACCAAGAAGCTGCTTGTCGGCGCTCTTCGCAAGGACGTCACCGACCAGCAGCTGCGGGACTTTCTCAGCCTACGGCACCATTGTCGACGCCACGGGAGTCAGTCGCGGCTTCGGCTTCGTCGTGTTCGATGACTATGACCCCGTGGACAAAGTGATGCTGTACAAGCCTCACCTGCTGCGCGCTGGAGGCTCAGTCAGCATCACGGACGTGAAGAAGGCCTCACCAAGGAGGAGCTGGCCAGCGCGCACCTTCGCGAGCAGCAGCAGTCACGGCATGGAGGCCAACATGGGCGGCCCTCCCGGCGCTATGATGATGTCAGGTGGTGGCATGGGGCCCTGGGCTCCCATGATGGGACTCATGATGGGCGGCGGCAGCGGACCGAAGCCGCAGCAGCAGCAGCAGCACGGAAAGCAGCAGCAGGCCGCGTCTTCAAAGCCCTCCAAGAGTCCCGCTGGGGCTGGCGGCGGCGGCGGCCCAGCACCCAACGGCATGGGCGGCCCTGGAGGCTCGATTGGAGGAGAGAAGGGAGGGAGAAAGAGGAAAGGGAGAAGGAGGGAAGAGAGAAGGAGGGGAAAAAGAAGGAGGGAGGAAGAAGGAGGGGAGGGAGAAGGAGGGGAAAGAGAAGGAGGGGAGGAGAAGGAAGGGAGAGGTAGAAGGCGAGAGGGAGCTGGTAATCCCAAATAAGGAAAGCTCATAAAACAAAAATCTCAGCCCAGATCGAGTAAGTTCAAATTCTATTTAGCTCCAGTCTGGTTCCATAAAAATTATAACTCAATGAAACTCACGAGAAGAGCATGGTAGAGAAGTCTGAGGCTGTGATGGCGCACAAGATAAAGTGGCTGCCCTTCAGCTGAGATCGAACCTTAATCACACAGTAAATGACAAAAACCGCACCAATTATCGCCACTAGAAAAATCGGTGGAGCAATGTAAATCCTCAGGTTCTCTGATATCAGAATGGCGATTTTGGCAGCCTCGAGGAGCGACGACGGCTGACTTGATGGCGTCTCTGTGGGAAGCCCAGTAAGAGGTCCGGTTATTATTTCCAATCCCAATTGCAAGCGATGCAATGAGTCATAATTGCTCAAAAAAAACGCGAGGAAAGAAGCATCAAGCCAGACAAAAGACGCATCATGTAAAAAATAAAGTGTCATGTAAAAACTCGGTTTCAAACATAAAAGAAGCGTCTTGGAGAGAATTGCTGAGATGTAAATCCTGGGGTCAGAAGCGACAGTTTTTTTCAAAAAATGTTTACCTTCCTTGTTGGTTCCCTAACGAGGGGGGGGGGCTGATTGCCAGTAAATACTTAAAATTGCCAACCAATCAAATAAATTCTTGCCTTCCAGCCAGAAATTTGGATTCTTCTTCCGAGAGTTGAAACATCTTTATAAGAGCGGAAGGATGGATAGATATTGCACTCAATTCAGTTCAATTAAGCCCAAAAAGCACACAAAATAGGAGTTTATATTCGATAGCCTACTCTGTTTCAATTTTTCTGATAGCCATTTCGGCCGAAAAGGTCATTAGGTTCTCCTATTTCGGCTGCTTTGTAGACCGTGCGTTGTCCAGAGACCTGAACGGACGCGAAGTTAGCGGTTTTGCAAACATGTCACGGAAATTCTGCAGCGCCGTCTGCTCGCAGGACAAGTACCGCTACTTCGGCTTGCAATTCCGCTCGCAATGTTTCTGCTGGAACTCCTACGGACTGCATGGAGTCGCTAATGAGTCCGACTGCAACATGGCCTGCACCGGAAACCCGCGCCAGATTTGCGGTGGCCACGGTCGAAATTCGGTTTTCACCCAGGTCTACACCTGTGAGTTCGTTGAAAAAACACCTTGAGTCACTTTAGTGAGGTTAATTGTCACTTAAGCCTTCATCCTTCCAGCTGACGGGTTCCATCGGCTAGAGAGACCGCATTCGATTGCCACTGCTGGTGTGCCTACCGAGGCCTTCTGGACCATCGCTGCCAGGTCTGACATCGAGTGCGCCACGCTGTGCCAGGCCAGCGCTGACTGCCAGGCTGTGCTGTTCGCTCGACAGCAGCTGCTGTGCCACTTGCTGACGGTCGCCTACCTGCCTGCCAGCCTGAAGGACATCGCTGGAGACTACTATGTGCGCTAATGTGCCCAATGAAGTTTTGAATGCTGAACTGGAGTTTCATTTCCATTGACGAGGTTTTAGAAAAGTTTGATTCTGTAACTCACAAATTAGCGAGCAGTTATAAAATTGACTTCAAATGAGATACAGATTTATTGACTATCGGCTTCAAACTGCCAAAATCTTTGAGATCTCATTTTTTAGTCTGATACTGGCTCAACTAGCCTCGTTTTTCTGCTTGAAACTGCAGAGCATTGTGAAACCAAGGCATATAAAGTATATAAGTCATCGCTTTTTTAATGAGCAACACTGATAGAAGAACTGACACACAGCGCCGTTCTGTTGTCATCCTCTGAATCACATAGCAACTGTCTTTCTGGGAACAATGCCCAAGAGCCGCAATAGGAGGCAACGTTACGAAGAGAAGAATATTTTTAAAGACATCAGAAAAAGTCGCCGAATGGTGGTTTTTATCTGAGCCGAGAATTTCTCCCAGGAGGCTTCACGACTTTGTTGATAAAATACCAGAAATGAAAAATAAGATGGAAGATTACTTCTTCGTGTGTTCACGTGTCTTCGTGTGAAACTCATTTTAGATGTGAGTGTCAAGGACCACTAGGAACACTAGATCTAGTCTAGTCTAGTAGTCCTTGGTGAGTTTAAGCGCGGGAGTTTTCACTAAGTCGAGTGCCAGCCCAGACTACTAGGAAGGCCGCCACTGCAAAGTAAACAAGCGCCAAATAGCAAAATTACACAGTGCTCAGAATCTCCCAGTCAACGACAGCTTCTGGAACATCGGAGGAGCCACCGATCAACATCTTGCCACTAGAGCAATTCCTGCCTCAAATCGGGCCGTGAAATGGGTGTGAATAAGCCTGTTTGACAATTAACTTTCGGCATCGGACGTCGACACTCTACCAGACGCGAGAAAGCGAGCCAATCGCTTCTGCACTGCCTGGGTGCTGAAGGACAGCGGATCTTGGCTGCGACGCAGACACCGCCACCTCAGAATTTGGATGGTGAACAGACACCGCTATGATTTGATGAGGACCGTGAAGCTGCTGAAGGAGCAGTTTGATGGCAAGATCAAAGTGGTGCCGGAGCGCTACAGGTTTCGACTGCGAGGGTTAGAAAACCGCTGACTTAGTGGCAGCGACGTACGCGATGGCCGGCTCGTGCGAGTTCGGCGGCATGATGGATGAGATGGATGGTCCTGCTGAAGACAAGTCCTGTTATTCCTGTGGCAAGCAGAGCCATTTTAGCAGGATATGCAGGTCGCAGGGCACCAAGATGGCCAAGGTCGGAGACGAGATCAGTTGTGGGGTGTTCACCGTGCGCTGTACTGCCAGTCCCGACATCAGGTGCCGGCTGAAAGTCCAGGGCTGCTGGCTGTGCCTGCTGGTCGACTCGAGCGCGAAAGTGTGCATTCTATCGGAGAGGACCTACCGGAAGCTCGGGACCAAGGCGCCGCTGCAGCATCCAACAGGAAGCTCATCGCGTACAACGGCAAGGCTATCGACGTGCTGGGACAGGTGGTACTGTCGGTCAACTACCGCGAGCAGAGATCCGACAGGGACGGCGATCTGGTGCACACCGTGGACGAGACCAAGCATTCAAAGGTGTTAAAGATCAGCGACTGGGTCGGCCGTTTTCGCGTGGCAATCTGAGCAGTCAGTTATCCGAACCGCTGAAGATCTCGAGAATCGGCTCTCGGTGTCACGTCGACAACTGCGTGCGGGTGCAGCGGCCGGCAGGAACGCTGCTGCAGTGGCCACAGCCTGCCTCCACAGCGGCTCCGACACCCGCGGCGTCGGCAGGAGCGGGGGTGGAGCCTGCCGAAGAGCTGCTGCCGCATCAACGAGCACGGATTTGGGAATGTGGTGACTCAGTCACAATTTGCAATGACTGCAATGAAATTTTGAATTTCAAACCTTTCATTTTCGAGTTTTCCTGTTGGAGAGTTTTTGCGATTGTGACTCAATGTCAAGACGCTGTCAAATATTTTAATCCTAATGCTCAGGCTGGTTGTCAGTATCTTGGGATCGCATTGAAACCCTTTAGTGCCGCTCTCCTAACGTGAGAGAAAATTATTCGGAGATGCGACTGCTGAAACTCAAAACATTTCACTTAATTCCGCGTTGTGGTAACTTGAAAAGTTAATGTTTGCAACGTATTTTCACAAAGAGCTCTAAGTTATTTGCGCTTACAAAGCTTATTACGAGTATTTAAGCGTGCTAACTAAAATGATTAAATAAACTAATTAATAACCTGCAGCAACTATGGAAATAGATTCAACTCCACTGCAGGGGGCTCCGTGCAACCCAAAGATCATATACACAAGATGGGCCACTCATTAATTACTTATGTGGCCATAGAAGATAATGTAAAAAATTTTGCTTCTTGCGACAGCAAAAAAATAAACTACTGAACTCAATTTCGCCAGTAGTCTCTGCAGTGCATGAATCATTTTTAGTTTGATTGAGTAGCTTTTTATTCAATCCATGAGAAGTTCTGATAAATTCTCAAAAATAGCGTCTATGTCCCTAAGCTACTGAACTCAAATTTATAAGCAACCCATAACGGCTTTTTCGCACAAGTGACGAAAAACAGCGGTCGCACTTTCCCTATTACCGCCATACAAAGTGGTCTATTTAGGGAATATAAGATCTATGGTGCATCCTGATACAGCGAGGAGGCGTTGCCGCCCCCATTCCGCTAACCCCTGGTGACTACGGGCAGCTGGTGTTGTGTTGTCGCGCAGGGAGATCAAAATTCGAACCCCGGCCCATATCTTTTCCCCTGCCCGACCGCACTTCGCTCGTAGCTTTGCCAGCGTAACACTCGCGGCGACCTCGTTTGAGTTTGTTGCTGGCAAGCGCGGTCTAGATAGGAGCTCTTGGTTTTGACTCGGTACGCGACCTCTCGACCTAGTAGGATTTGGCCGGGGGATCTGCGGGACTGTCAAGCCGTGAGTGTCCTGTGCTGAGAGTAGGACCTCGGGATTAGGCCAGAAGTAGGAGCTTCTCCGTTAGTCATAATCTGATTGCCAAATTTCGGTAAACTGCGAATCAAATTATCTAATCCTGTGTGAATTTATCGAGAGGCAAGTATACGATTTAAAAGCCCATTATTCATCAGCAGTTAGTATCAAAATCGAGCTATCACTCAATCGAAATCAATCTGGAATTATTTTATCCGCGTTATTCATTTACCGTACCTGCAACTATTGGAGAAAGTTTGGTAGGACTCACCGACCGGCGATAGGCACATAGGGATCAATAGTTTTGAAACCTTCATCACTTTAATAGATTTGTCAAGGGCCAAACTACTTTCTGTATCGCAATATTCATTTTATTACAGCTGGCAGAGGTTCTCAGGCCTGGAAACGTCGGAGAGGTCCGGGTTTAGGCCGAGATAGGTGAGCCTGTCCTGAGTAAAGGCGGGGCATTCACAGATAAAGTGCTCCGCATTCTCGATACGGGAGAGGCAGAATGGGCATTCCTCACTGCGGATTTTTCCGCAGTGAAGTTGCAATGAAGTGGCGATGCCTGGCAAAGCAGCCATGACCCGAGAGAGCCATGGTCACCGCCCTGATGTCTCTGCGGTTGAGCCCAAGCAGCCGCGTGGGGACAGCCGCGTGGGATTGCCGGCAGTCGGGGGCGTTAGCCCACCTCTCCCTGTGCTTTGAAGCCACCCACTGGTTGATATGAGTGGTGACAACGGCGGTGGGGGTGGGGGCCCCGGGCAGGGGACCAGTGAAAGAACCGGTCGAGCCAGCCTTGGCCAGGCGATCGGCCAGCTCGTTGCCGGGGTGGCCCGAGTGCCCAAGGATCCACCTTAGGGACACCTTGCTAGAGGCGCCTAAGCGGTTGAGCTGCCGGATACAGTCGAGGACTGTACGCGAGCAGGTGGTGGTGCGCTCAAGGGCGTGAATCGCCGTTTGACTGTCCGAGTGGAGGGTAATCTCCTTCTCCCAGACGCGCTGATTGTACAGCTCTATGGCGCAGGAGCTGATGGCGAGAACTTCGTTCTGGAAAACGGTGGAGCAGGTGCCGGTGTGCTGGTAGAAATTCTCCCTCACCACAGTTCTCCCTCAAGACACGATGCAGTAGCCATAGCCAAAGGCGGAGTTGATTTGGGACCCGTCAGTGAAGCAGTGGATTTCATGGAGACCCGTCAGTGAAGCAGTGGATTTCATGGAGACCCGTCAGTGAAGCAGTGGATTTCATGGGGACCCGTCAGTGAAGCAGTGGATTTCATGGGGACCCGTCAGTGAAGCAGTGGATTTCATGGGGACCCGTCAGTGAAGCAGTGGATTTCATGGGGACCCGTCAGTGAAGCAGTGGATTTCATGGAGACCCGTCAGTGAAGCAGTGGATTTCATGGGACCCGTCAGTGAAGCAGTGGATTTCATGGGGACCCGTCAGTGAAGCAGTGGATTTCATGGGGACCCGTCAGTGAAGCAGTGGATTTCATGGGGACCCGTCAGTGAAGCAGTGGATTTCATGGGGTTTCCAGTTATCCTGGCCTTATGACGTTGGCGGAATGCTGGCTTTAAATTTGAGAGGATTGCAGAGAGTGGACGGGATTCCGTCTCAGAGAGTCAGTAGGCCTCCCGCTGCTTCCAGGTCTCGCAGGCTGAGGTTGCTGTGCGGCCGGAACATGGGTTTACTTTTGCTAATATCAACATGCGAATGCTCAAGAGTTATTTTCATGGTGACTACAAACAGAAATATGGACACAGAGTTTTGGAATGCCTGACAAAAATTGTCCGTTTATTAAGATATCTTACAACTCATCGATCTCAACTGTCTTCTTCATTTGTTAGAATCACAGACACTAAAATATTTCAGAGTTTATTAGTATCTGTGGTTAGAATCAAGTCGAACTGTAACAATTAACGAGTTCCATTTCAGATCAGGACTCGCACTATCAACCGCTGTTGCCACCCGTGCTGCTGACATTGCCGTCGCCTCCGCATCTGGGCAGCTGCTTCTTGAACAGCGGAACCCGAACGCAGTACACGGCCCAGCTCAGAGCGCAGTTGACGTAGAACAGATAGTTCAGACACTTTGCCAACGGAAATATGAGCGACAGAATGTCGGCAGAGTTGTCGGAATCAATCAAATTATAGTTTAGTAGGAAAACAATAAAGTAAATTACAGCCTTGGGCACGGAGGCGATCAGGTAAACAGCAGCCATGATGATCAGGGTGACGCTGGTTCGAACCTGACCTTTGCTCGGCTGGTCGGTGACTCCGTAGCGAACTGGGCTGGTTCGGATTCGCCAGATGCGATAGCAGAGAAACACGTTGATGACAGCCAGAAAAATGCCAGGTACGAAACCATTCATCACCAGGTTGGTGTACAGCTGGACAGCCAGACCGACAGCTGGGTCGACAGTCAGAATCACGTAGCAGTACCGAGCTCCGTAATATTCGTAGGATTCGTACAGCAGAATGCCGTGAACCGACACGATGGCGAAGACGGAGATGAACGCCCCGAGAGCGATGCAGTAGCGGGCCTTGGTCATGTTCGCCCGATGTTGCAGAGGCCAGACAAGAGCGTACACTCGGTCAGCGGCCATCAGGCATAGCAGGTTCGAGGACAAGCTGTTGCTCAGGATCCAGAAGAACGACCAGGTCTTGCAGGCCCAAGTGTAGTTGTGGTGCGGCACGCCTATATTGGGTATAAGGCTCTTAAGTCCGTCAGCCAGGTAATCCTCGATTAGTAATCTGGAAATTCGATAGAATGCTCCATGAGTCAATATAGGTTAATTTGTAAGTAAAGTCTGCAACAGAAAACTGAAGCGGGACGCTGCTTGCAAACTTTTCCCTGTGAAAGCATTGTCAAAAGTGTAACTACAACTATAAACTGCATTGCGAGACCTCTCTCTAGGAAAAACCATCGATCTTCAGGCATGCATTGATTTTAACTTCATTCCGGAAATAGCAACAAATAGTTCCAATCGCACTCACGAGAAGAGCATGGTAGAGAAGTCTGAGGCCGTGATGGCGCACAAGATGAAGTGGCTGCCCTTCAGTTGAGACCGAATCTTAGACACGCAGTAGATGACGAAAATTGCACCAATGGTGGCCACAACAAACAGCGGTGGTGCAATGTAAATCCTCAGGTTCTTTGATATCAGAATGGCGACTTTGGCAGCCTGAAGGAGCGACGACTGACTTGAAAGCGTCTCTGTGGGAAGTCAGTAAGACATCCGGTTATTCTTTCCAATAACAGTTAAAAGCGATGCAATGATAACTGAGTTATAGTTTCTCAAAAAAACTCTATTTATTTTTAAGCGGATGGAAAGAACGTTTACTCGCAAAACACAGTAAAAAGAAACGATTGAATGCTGCCTCCCTCCTCAAACAGAGTGTTTTTTGTTAAACTGAAATCCAAACAAATCGCTACGCTTCTCATCGTCCAGACGCGTTGTGCTTTAAAACTATTTTTTACACTACAAGTGTCTGCTGTCTATCTCTTCTGATTGCTCTCTTTATTTACGGTAAAGTGCTTGAAATCGTTGAGTAGCTGAAGTGCCCTGTTGGAAAAATTGCAATATAAATTTGAACCGAACCCTGTTGTGCTATAGTTTGAAAGTATACTTTTTGTAGTTACGTTTACTAGACGCACGTTTGCCGAACCCCTGAGAACACGAATATGTTCACAGGCACGCGTTCGCAAACACGGTCTACAGCGGCCCTGATTACAAGTATCTCCTCGTCAAGCACTCTCTGATCCTTATTTGGATTTGGCCTTCATGAGTCCGAGTGATGGTTGAATATTCACTTTTGTCTTTGGAAAAAGCACAAAAAATCATTGAATTCATTGTAAGGTACACTCTAAAAGGTACCGGTATAATAAGGTACAATTTACTGTACCGTACACTCAATAATAATAGTTTTTAATTGAATTCACCTGCTATAATGGGCAGATGTGCAACCGACAGCTCAGCCGCAGCTATTGCGCGGCACACCTGAAGCCTGCGTACGGCTGTTCAGTCCAAGAACTTGGGGTGGGGGTCGCCACACACCTTCAATTACTCCAGGTAATGCTGCACCCATTTTACAGCTGGGTGAACTGAGGAAATACAGAGTTAAGTGCCTTGCTCAAGGGCACAGATTTTCCCGAGTGGATCGAAAATCGAACCCCCGACATTTTGGTCGTGAGTCCCTAGGCTACAACCCCCATCACTCCACAGGAATTACTACTTACATTTAAATTGTAATTGATAGCCAGAGAGAGGCAATGCCTTTAAATGTATTTTTAATATTTAAATACTAGCAATATGAGTGTCTATAGTCATAGTCACTGATGCAACCCGTTGAAGGTTGCCTATGGAAACACTGGCGCTTATGGAAAAAATCCGACCTTCTGGCAGAATCGTCGAATATCTCGATGGTCCGGAGAGCTGTCGACTTGATTCTTGTTAGAGATGGTGCGCAACAAAAAGTTAGCCCATGGTCTTGAATTTCGTGTGCCTACATTTTCCCGTTAATGTTAACCTGCAAATGTTAACCCCTCCTTTGGTAGTTCGACAGGCGGAAAATGGGTTGGTATCATACTGTTACTCGTAATCAAGAATACTTTCGTTTTTGTTACAATAAAATGCATGAACAACTTACCCAGAGATGTTGTTTCGTTCATTGTTTTAGATTCCATAATGAAAAATATCAGCACACCGAGTTTGCCGGGAATATAAAACAACCTGTGAAAAGTTTGTCCCAGTCATTCTGAGCTGGCCGATTTTATAGACGTGAAGACGTTTCGGTTGGCCAATGAAACTCGCGCAAGAAACGGAAACTGAGGTGAACGGAGGTGAAGAATGCAACTCAATTCGGGTTCATATTTTGTTAGCCTTGAGTGAGACAAAGTTTTAGATTTAATTTGAGTTTAGGGGGCGTAAACAGATAAAAAACTAATTGAAAAACCCAGTTAAACAGGGTTTTATAATTCTAATTAACAAAAAACAAAATACTCGTATTAGCAGGAGTAATTTGGCTCATCTAAACTGCTCATAGGTTTTTCAGTCCTCAGACTTGGCTTTGTTGTGAAATCTCTGTCACTCTTTTGATGTAGTTAGGGGTAGCCAATTGCAAGATTATAGCCACTGCAGGTCCTTGATGCAAGCGAATGTACAAATCAACATTCTGCAGCGTTCGTCAGGTTTGCGGTTGCAGCAGCTGCAGCAGGCGGTTTTGAATGGCCGAAGGTTTGATTAAGCCACAACCAGCTAAACGGTGGTATCACCCCTGCTACTCTCTGGAGTCTTTGAAATTGGGGTCGGCAAACTTCTTTAACCTCGAAGAATCCCAGCTCATGGCTGCGGGCCAGAGGAAAGAGAGGAGAGATGAAAGAGAGTAGAAAGGAGAGAGAAGAGATAAAATAGGAGAGAGAAGAGACGAGCGAGAGAGAAGAAAGAGACTGGGCGTCCAGTTGCAACAGGGTCTACTACTGAGGAGAGGAGCTGCTGTCCAAGAGGTCCTAGCTATTGCGCATTTACCAGTTCAGCGCATTCCTACTGCTGGACTGGCCTGCTCAGATGCGCAAACCGGTTCTCAACGCAAGTGACCTAAAGTGGCGCATCAACGGGATCCGGGTGTCAAAAACCGATCATCTGAGGCAACGGGACCATGAGTACGAGTATGTTCAGCGGCCAATACTGGCCATAGAACATCCGCTCTGTAGAGCAATGTCATCTGCCCGACCAAGACACCCAATGGCACTGTTCAGCTTCCGCTCCAGCCGGGATCGTGGTCGACGGTCGATGGTCGACGGTCGATGACGTGAAACAGCTTGGCGGCTGGCGCAGCAACGCCGTCCTGCGCTGTCTGCCTCTAATGAGCAGCTCTCGGCGTGTTGTGGGAGCCTTTGCGGCCAACGCCCAATTGTTTAACTTTTTGCTAAACCGACTGCTTTCTTCTCGCATCCACTCTGTCTATGTTGTTTTTTGGGCCTTTTTTGTCTTCCTTTCTGGGTGTCGTTTGCTATGTTTTGTCTCTCTCACTCTGTCTTGCTGGGATGGGCGCTTGAGCCGCCCCACCCAAGCTTTTGAGTGGTTTTTATGCAACCACACACGAGGCTTCTCACTTTTTCTACTTTGTTAGTCTTCTTTTTTTAATTTCCGAACCTGTCATAGTTATTAAGTGCACTAAATAACTTTCGTTTATCCCACGGGGTTCGTTCTGCTTCCTTTTTCTTTATCACCATTGTGTGACATTGAGCTTTAACTTTTTTTTGTCAAAGTCAGCCGAGGATTTCTGTTCGGCCTGGGTAGCTGACAAGCGGGCAGGTATTCTCGCTCACTTGCACATCGCGTTGAACCACTTGAGCCAATGCAAAACTTATTAGGTACTTTAACTTTACAAACTATGGATTATCAATTTAAACAAACCGAAACCAGACAATAAACAGGAAGCTAACAAAAACATTAGCTAGAAGTAAAACTGGAATTGCTTTGAAAAAAGAACTCGTTCTAGAACTCAAAAAGGATCAATAAAACAGTAAAAGATTTTTGACTTTCTGATTTTACAATTCAAAAGGGGCTGCTGCATGTGTTTTAGGCGCCATTTTATTTGAGAGTTGTGCCATTTCATTTGAGAGGGCGCCACTTCATTTAAGGGTGGCGCCATTTTATCTAAAAGGGGGAAAAGCTTGCGCCAAAGTTACTGCAAGGGGCGCCAAAGCTACTGCAGGGGGTGCCAAAGCTACCTCAATGGGGGGCGCCAAAGCTACTGCAATGGGGGGGGGGCGCCAAAGCTACTGCAATGGGGGGGAGCCAAAGCACTGTAATGGGGGGGGGGCACCAAAGCTACTGCAAGGTGGCGCCAAAGCTACTGCAATGGGGGGCGCCAAAGCTACTGCAATGGGGGGCGCCAAAGCTACTGCAATGGGGGCGCCAAAGCTACTGCAATGGGGGCGCCAAAGCTACTGCAATGGGGGCGCCAAAGCTACTGCAATGGGGGCGCCAAACCTACTGCAATGGGGGCGCCAAAAATACTGCAATGGGGGCGCCAAAGCTACTGCAATGGGGGCGCTAAAGCTACTGCAATGGGGGCGCCAAAGCTACTGCAATGGGGGCGCCAAAGCTACTGCAATGGGGGCGCCAAACCTACTGCAATGGGGGCGCCAAAAATACTGCAATGGGGGCGCCAAAGCTACTGCAATGGGGGCGCTAAAGCTACTGCAATGGGGGCGCCAAAGCTACTGCAATGGGGGCGCCAAAGCTACTGCAATGGGGGCGCCAAAGCTACTGCAATGGGGGCGCCAAAGCTACTGCAATGGGGGCGCCAAAGCTACTGCAATGGGGGCGCCAAAGCTACTGCAAGGTAGTACGAAAGTATAGTAGTCTAGACGCTAAGACCAGCCAGGTTTGACACGTCCATCATCCCGTCGAAAAGGCTGTTTCTGTTTGCTTAGAACCTGCTCAGACGAATGCCATAATTCAGTTCACTCGAAAGAAGGCACGTCAAATATCTAAGAGCCCAAGTCTACAGCAAAGAGCCATATCAAATTTAGACTGCAGATAAGGGGTTTCAGTAAATTCATTGGACTTTAGCCAACCTCGTGACTAGTTGCTTGACGAAGCCTGCCATATGCAGCGAGGATGAGAGCTCATATTCTCATCAGGTTTGCCGTGGCTTGCAAGAAAAAAATGCTCATATCATACATTTAAAAGAGTCATATTGATTGCAAACATGCTTTGAGCTACATGTATTGTTCTTAATTGAAAAAATGCGAAACCTATTGTCGACAGTAGCATAGGCCGAAGCAGGAGGTTGAACTCATATTGTTTCATACCGTATTTTTTATGAGACGCAAGGAGGCTATGTAAGCGACTTCAAGCGACATTTTCACACATCCGGCGAGTGGAATTACTCCCCATTCCGCCGACTCCCCTGAGCAGGCGCACAAGCGCGCGGATACGTACACAGTCATCCGCACAGGCACACACTCGCACAGGAGTGTACAGCGGCCCTAAATTTATTATCGTTAGGCATGTCACTTCACTGTGCCTTTGGGGTTGGCCTTCAAGACCGTTAATTGCCCCCCCCCCCCGAGCAGACCCAAGCCGAGATTGGAATCGAGCCTGGGCAGCTGGCATATGAGAGCTCCCAGGCTCGGCGCCCAGCACCCAGCCACTAAGCTACGGGCCCCGTAGATGCGCATCGCTGAAAGATTTCATAACAGCTTGACATTCACTAGCAGCTATCGAAGTTAAGACAGGGGCTCCCATCAAGAGACAGGGGCGCCCACCAAAAGACAGGGAGACAGGGGCGTCCACCAAGAGATAGAGGCGCCCACCAAGAGACAGAGGCGCCTCACAAAGAGACAGAGGCGCCCCACCAAGAGACAGAGGCGTCCACCAAAAGACAGGGGCGCCCGCCAAGAGACAGGGGCGTCCACCAAAAGACAGGGCGCTCACCAAGAAACAGAGGCGCCCACCAAGAGACAGAGGCGCCTCACAAAGAGACAGAGGCGCCCCACCAAGAGACAGAGGCGTCCACCAAAAGACAGGGGCGCCCGCCAAGAGACAGGGGCGTCCACCAAAAGACAGGGCGCTCACCAAGAAACAGAGGCGCCCACCAAGAGACAGAGGCGTCCATAAAGAGACAGAGGCGTCCATCAAGAGACACAGGCGTCCAGAAAGAGACAGAGGCGCCCACCAAGAGACAGAGGCCCGCAAAAAGAGACAGAGGCGCGCACAAAGAGCCGGAGGTGCCCCACCAAGAGACAGAGGCGTCCACCAAAAGACAGGGGCGCCCGCCAAGAGACAGGGGCGCTCACCAAGAGACAGAGGCGCGCACAAAGAGACAGAGGCGCGCACAAAGAGACAGAGGCCCACAAAAAGAGACAGAGGCGCGCACAAAGAGCCGGAGGTGCCCCATCAAGAGACAGGACCTCTTGGGGTTGCGGCCCCCTCCAACGCCCTTGAGTCAATGGCTACGACGTAAACTCAATACTGAATCAGCTCGTATCGAGTCTCAAGGCTATTTTTTGCAGTCAAAGCTGACGTGATGTGGAAGCTGACGTGATTTCATAAGCCGTATGAAATATCAACAGCAACATGTCACGGAAACCATGCCAAACACACAGCTTGAGTTGCAGATCCTGAACACTTCCTGTAGCGTTCCTGTCAGGCTTTTATAAGCACCTCGTAACCTTTATACGAGTATACACTGTACAACTATAATTCCCACCTATCTGAAAACATTGCAAGTGTAAGATTTCCTCGAAAATATCAATAGAAAAAACCCAACCCACGAGGGCCAACCTCTAACGAACAATGGTATCGATAATCTTCAGTGCCGCTGTCTTAAACGGGTTCTCCAAAGGCACTTACACCGTTCTACCAGCTATCACCGTCTCAAGTTCCTTAATTTAGCAGGTTTATCTTTGCTAATCTCAACATAAGAATGCTCAGAAAATGTTCTCACGCTGATTAAAGACAGGAATATGGACACGATGACACAAACGAGTTTAGGAATGCCTGACAATATTTGTCCGTTTATTACGATATCTGACAGCTCATTGATCCCAGCCGTCGTTTTCATTTGTTAGAACGCGAACCTAAAGTCGAATTGTAACAGTCAACGAGTTCCATTTCAGATCAGGACTCGCACTATCAACCGCTGTTGCCACCCGTGCTGCTGTCATTGCCGCCGCCTCCGCATCTGGGCAGCTGCTTCTTAAACAGCGGAACCCGAACGCAGTACACGGCCCAGCTCAGAGCGCAGTTGACGTAGAACAGATAGTTCAGACACTTTGCCAACGGAAATATCAGTGACAGAATGTTGACAGAGTTGTCGGAATCAATCAAATTATAGTTTAGTAAAAACATGATAAAGTAGATGATGGCCCTGGGTACGGAGGCGATCAGGTAAACGGCAGCCATGATGATCAGGGTGACGCTGGTTCGAACCTGACCTTTGCTCGGCTGGTCGGTGACTCCGTAGCGAACCGGGCTGTTTTTTATTCGCCAGATGCGATAGCAGAGAAACACGTTGATGACAGCGAGGAAAATGCCAGGTACGAAACCATTCATCACCAGGTTGGTGTACAGCTGGACAGCTAGACCGACAGCTGGGTCGACAGTCAGGATCACGTAGCAGTACCGAGCTCCGTAATATTCGTAGGATTCGTACAGCAGAATGCCGTGAACCGACACGATGGCGAAGACGGAGATGAACGCCCCGAGAGCGATGCAGTAGCGGGCCTTGGTCATGTTCGCTCGATGTTGCAGAGGCCAGACAAGAGCGTACACTCGGTCAGCGGCCATCAGGCAAAGCAGGTTCGAGGACAAGCTGTTGCTCAGGATCCAGAAGAATGACCAGGTCTTGCAGGCCCAATTGTAGTTATGGTGCGGCATGTTCAGCCAAGGCAGAACGCTCTTAAGTCCGCCAGCAAGGAAATCCTCAATTAGCAGTCTGTGGATTTGATAGATTGCTACAGCGATCAATATCTACCAATACAGTAAGTAAAATGCAAAATACTCTCACTGATTCATAGGCAACTGAAGCAACACTCTGCATAGGCAAACTATTTAAGCTAGGAAGTTTTCAGCTTTTTACAACGGCTATCCGGATAGTTCCGGCACTTTTAATCCCAAAACTGAAATGGAGGAAGCTGTAAACGTAACGTTAGGGTCATTTTGAAGCTACACATTTCTTTTTTTTAACAAATTTAATCGCGTATATTTTGGTAGTTTCATTTAAAAGCCTGAAAAAGCATCGGAATGTCACTGAAATTCTGACAAGAAGCCACTTTCAAGACACCGATGTTTGTACGAGTATTAAATCGTTATCATCTGCTTTCAAGGCATGCAGGCAGCCTTCTCAACACACTCTCCGGCTGTCAATTGCATCAGAACAGCACTATAAATAAGAAATAAGCCTCTTTGAAATATCACCAAAGCTACACTCAACAAATTAAAAAGTCGTCACCTTTGAGAGTGCGCAGTAAATTCTAGCTCAGTATTGACTTTTGAGTGACGCAACTTTCGCTCAGGAGGGATAGGGAAGAGCGGATGGCAAAGATTGGATGTCTAAATCCAATTATTAAAAGTATCCTGAAATTAAAAGTGTCTAAACTTTCCAGACATCCTCGTAAGTTGACAATTACCTCGAAAAACACCCAATATGCCACGATTGTAGCGTCCTTACCTTAGCAGTGCTTTCATTCTGAAATTGCAACAAAGAGTTCCAACCGGACTCACGAGAAGAGCATGGTAGAGAAGTCTGAGGCCGTGATGGCGCACAAGATGAAGTGGCTGCCCTTCAGTTGAGACCGAATCTTAGACACGCAGTAGATGACGAAAATTGCACCAATTGTGGTCACAACAAACAGTGATGGAGCAATGTAAATCCTTAGGTTATTTGATATCAGATTGGCAATTTTGGCGGCCTCAAGGAGCGACGACTGACTTGAAGGCGGCTCTGTGGGAAGTCAGTAAGACGTCCGGTTATTCTTTCCAATAACAGTTGCAAGAGATGTAATTAGAATTGAGTCATAATTGCTCAAAAATAAAGATAATAAAGTGCTGCGATGCAATACCAAAATACCATGGCTGCATCTGCTAATTCAAGAGAACAGGTGATCAAGTGTCGCAAAAAACTTTGAGTCTGCGTTACTCCTTGTACGTAAACGCGTCTTTATCCCAAAAGTATTGTTGTAGCTTTATGAACAAAGATTATTTCAGTTTTATAACAAATAAAATGTATGAACTACTTACCCAGAGAAGTGGTTTCATTCATTATTTTAGAATCTATAATAAAAACTTGCACACCTGTAAACACCCCGTATCACAGAAATTTATAAAACAACCTGTGAAAAGTCCGATTTTATATAGGCATTTCAGTCAGCCAATAAAACTCGCGCAAGAGACGAAAGCTGGCAAGCAGGGAGGGAGGCCACGGATGAGGTGGCGACTGCAGCCAGTTAACAGGTGAAGAATGCAACGCGATGCGGGTTCACGTTTTATTATATAGCCTTGAGTCAGACGGAATTGGAAATTTAATTTGAGTCTTGGGGGCGTAAACGAATGGAAAATAAATTGAAAAAATCATTTAAACTGGGTTTCATAATTCTAATGAACATATATTTAGCAGTCCTCAGACTTGGCAATCTTCGGAGGTTTCAGCTGTGAAATCTCCATCACTCTTGATTGAGTCCAGGGTAAGCACCATGGTAGTAACTAGCGTATTGTTCTTTACGTGGTCCTTGGTGCTTTTCATTTGAGGGTGGCGCCATTTCATTCAAAGCTGGGTGGCGCCATTTCATTTGAGGGTGGCGTCATTTCATTCAAAGCTGGGTGGCGCCATTTCAGTTGAGGTTGGTGCCATTTCATTAAAGGGTGGCGCCATTTCATTTGAGGGTGGCGTCATTTCATTTGAGAGTGGCGTAAATTTGAAATGTACTAATAACACGGGCCCAAGCCTGTTGACGAAGTTATTTTCGTAATGATTACCTTTGCAAAGCTGCCGGGAAAGTTGTGTTTGACAGACAGCTCAGCTGGTTCCGCGTGAAAGCCGGAGTACAAAAAGACGCGACCTCGCATAGAATGAATATTAGAACAATTCACTGTCAGACACAAGAAAATGTTTAAGATGGATTCTGTCTTCAAACATCTGCTGCTGAATTTCGCTAACCAAGGTTCAAAATAAAAGTTCGTAAAGGTTTAACTGAAGCTTTTTACATGTACAAGCTCAGACAGAAAAACCCACAAGGTTTCTCGATTCAACGCAAGGAAGTTCGTAATAACATAAATATTTGATTTGATTAGAGTTGGCCAGTAATATGCAGCTACATGTAAATAGGCTTGCGTCACCCATTAAGGACATCGACTGTGAACGAGTGGGTCACAGCTTTTGGCCTCAGAGCCGCTGTAGACAGCTGCGATCCCCCCCCCCGCCCTGCACGTGGCCGCGTGTGTTGATCCGTTTCCAGCAGCCGTGAACTCTCCATGAAAATTCATATCATTCGGTAGGGTGCAGCACGGTCGATTTCCGACACCCCACACGTGTTTTCCAATGTCTTCCCACCTGCTCAAGACTCCCATTTCTTTATATTCTCGAGCTCGGATTTCAAATTGATTCTGTAGGGGCGAGAGAGGGTAAACACCAACTTGAATATGTAGAGTTGATCAGGGCATGGATTTTTGTTAGAGAGCGGGTATGAAGCACCGAATTGAATACGCTTCATGTTGGTATGTAGGAGTTGCGCTTCATGAAAGCAGTCGGTGGTTTCCTCAACATCAACAGGATCTGTTCGCTCTTTGTGTACGCAGAACGCACGCTCGCACAGGTGTACAGCAGCACTGCATGACTTTAATCTTCCAGGCATGTACGTACTTGTACACACTGTGTGGCATTGGAGTTCGCCCTCATACATGCACGAATCGGACAACAGTCTCAGAAAAAACTTCATGCACCAGCCTCAATTTCACCACTGCTACGACTGCATGGAGCTACTCACTTTGCAAGTACGCTACCATATACTTAGTATAGCCTTTTTCAAGCTAATTGAGCTTATTGGGAGAATCAAGCTATTGATTGGTAGGTAGGTAGGTAGGTAGGTAGGTAGGTAGGTAGGTAGGTAGGTAGGTAGGTAGGTAGGTAGGTAGGTAGGTAGGTAGGTAGGTAGGTAGGTAGGTAGGTAGGTAGGTAGGTAGGTAGGTACCAGGTAGGTAGGTGGTGGGCGCTCGCTAGACAATCGTTGTCACGCACTGGGACCGCTGATTATTTGTTGTTGTTTCTGTTTGATTATTGTTTTTCTGTTTGACGATCCTACAGACAATGCATTGTTTGTAGTAATGGGTTGTTCTGCATTAAAAATGTGAATAATGATCGTCAAATTGCTAAACAATGCAAAAAATCAGCGGTCGAAAATAATTCTGGGCGCGCAATTAATCCTTTTCACAGTGCTCGTACATCCTTCACGAATAACTTCACTGAAATAACGTCTGCAAATAGCTGATGGCATACCAAAAAACGATTCACATGAACACTTTGATTTCAGAGAAACCAATCAAAACAGGCAAAGGAAAAATCATGGCATACAGTATAAGCCGAGAACAAGCAATCGTGTCTCTCAAAACAGTGTTGGACAGATTGAAATCAAACCCGATCAATGTTCAGAAAACTTTTTCCTCGTTTAAGCAGCGCCGGATGAAACGAAGCATCTGCCGAAACCAGCCACCGCATTTGGCTACTGTGATCTCAGCCATTACCTCCTCCGCAATCCGATGGAGAACGAGTACGCGCCACTCGAGCAGAGTTGTCTCTGGCGGTGGATTGTCCTCCATCTTGGGCTGTAGCTAAACTTTGGTCACTGCTCTGCTCGCTAAATTCTTCGTCTGCCATATCTATGCTTGTGTAATGAAATCTGTTATTTTCTATGGTTTTAAGGCTTGCACAACTGTGGAAAGTGATGAGGACGCACTTTTTTCCAAACCCCGCGCTAGCACACGGGCTCTAAACTTACTAGACTACTAACAGTGGGCAATGGGCATTTTTATCCTTTTCCTGCGAATAGTCATAGAATCTATACTAGATATAATGTCTCGTCGTACTAGTAGTCATAATAACGTAGGCGCAGCTTTTTGGGTCATAAATCATCGCTTTCAAAGCTGGTCTGACAGCCACCTGCGCCTCACTCAGTGTTGAGGCGGGCGCCAGATGGTCTGAGAGGATGCGGGCGGTAGCTTTTTTCTCATCATTTTGACAGGCCATCAAGATTTATGAGGTCAGAGCCTATTGTTCGTGTTCACTCAAACGTGTGACAGCTTTGACAGCTATGCGTTTTACCCCTAAAAGTACTTTGGGATTAGCGATTAGCGATTTCTCTTCATTATCATTACTTTCTATTTAATAAGAGCTTTCTAATGTATATTTTTCCATTAATTTCTGTCAATCCTGCGCGAAAAGTCATAAATAATTTTGTTGCGATTTTGATTGATTTATGGCTGCACCTGTCATCTTTTTACGACCCTGTGGGAACTGATAGGAACTCCCGGTCACGTGATTCTAGGTAGCAACAAGCTTAGCCAATCAGAAAATTCGGCTGAGCCAATTTTAACAAAACGGCTCAGCCAATCAGAATCGACGTGCTCCATTATAACAAACTGTGGTCCAGTTGGCGGCTATTTAAACCGGTGTTTTTGGCCCGCTCGGACCTGGACCGCCTGGGACCTTAGCCTAGCTTGAGACATCCCGGAGCGCGACCGTCATTTCTTGATCCCCGGATTGCAACTTCCCCCATCATCATCAAGGACGAGTCCCCCCGGTCATCAGCAGCGAACATCAAAGTTAAGATCATCACCTGCTAGCTATCTGCGAAGACCGTGACATCAGCATCATCCCGGGTCTACAGCTGCGAAGCATCAAGCCGATTCGGTCACTGTGGATTACCTGGTCTCCGGCTGTTGAGTTTCTGATTGGTTGAGTGAGAGGCTACCTAGACTTGCTTGATTGGGTGATCCCTTATCTGTCCCCTGTTTCAGTAGCTGGATTAGGCGCACACTTTTGCTCATTTTGTTCAGTAGTGCTGTTACTGAGGCAGAAATCATTCAATAATACTGCTAGTAGTCTGAAACTCCAATTCAATCTGAGGTGTGAAGTGATTTAAGGAGGTTAAATCTGACAGTTATTTTTATTGGTTTTATTTCTTTGTTCGCCGATGGCTCAGATGAGTAGCTAAGCTAGTAGGCGCCGGTCACAGTGGACCAATGGCAAGGCAGTTCTCAGTCGATCAATCTATCAAATCAGTTAGCGAAACTGCCAGTAGTGCAGAATCGGCTCCAGAGATGTACTCTGTGCACTCTAGGTTAGCCAAGCGGCTCGGGTGATGAATCATGCGGTCTCTGAAGTTCGAGTTAGTCTATCATCAGCGCTATGAGAGGCTGGTTGGCGCGTTGAAGGCCAAAAGTACAATTCCTCGTATTTAGCAATGTAATAGTACATGTAGCTACCCCATAGATTCGCCACTGCAAGAATCCCCTGCACAAGTCCCCTCTGTACCTGCATGGCCAATGCGATCTAGTCCCAGCAGTGTCCCTTATCATCGGCTATGACTTCGAGATTGACAGCAAAAAGACACTAGTTGGCAGGTAAGTGCAAAGCCCCTCCTAGTCGGAAGCCCGATTTCGAAAGTTCCGGTGTGGTGAGCCAGGACGCACGGGCTGGTGGCAGCGAGTTAGCTAACCTGCGGGTTAACTAATTTCTACCTTCAAAATTCTCCCTGCTTGTCTCTCGCTGTCCCTCTCTTAGCTATAGGACCTAGACTGCTCGCCACACGATCAAGCTACCATGGGGCTGACCATCTGACAGAGTGGGGGGCCAGGACTCTAATTGATTTATTTCTGAGACCTGAGGCCCGAAGGCTTCCCCACAAGGGGGCCGGAAGGTCGAAACCCATCAAAAGGATTACTAGTAAAAGCGCGCCCAAATTATCAAGTTAGTTACTCCATAGACCCCCCTTTCGGGTCATAGACGATGAAAAGCAAATCTTCAATAGCTTGATTCTCCCACTAAGGATTAAATTGCTGGCTCCTAGGCTCTATTGGCTTGAAAAATGCTATGTTATAAACTAGGTTAAAAAGCCGCAATTAATCATGTTGACAACACCGATTTCACATTGGATTTTTTCCCACTTTAATCTGTACCCAGTAGGTACAAACCCAATAGGTAGCCTCAAAACTTTGAGCCTATCTATTGGCTAATGCAGACGACTGACGAATCAGATTAGATATCTAAGTCATCGCGGTTGATGTTTTTAAGCGAGCTGATTCCTGGAAGCCGCGGTTGATGGTATGCTTTTGTTGCAAAGCATACGAGCTAGCTACACAGTATGCCTGCTCTTGTATGTCTAACCCTACTACTGAGTTCAGTGCTGTTGGCACCAACTGAAACAGGCAGCTGCTCAGAGGGAGTAACTACTCGGATCAAGTTGAGCAGAAAATCTTTGTGTCTAAAAACGTCAACGTCTCTGCAGCAAGTTCTAAAAGCCTACGGCGAGCGACCGATTGAAGAATGTGTGTACCTATGCGCAAGGAACCAGCACTGCTTGGGAATGTTCCAGTCGGCTGATGGCATCTGCTACGCCTTAGGAGCACGATACCACCTGGATGAGCTTTTTGATCCGGGAGATTGTGTGCTCTACTTAAAGGACTTCTCAACTGGAACGGAACATCAAACAGAGGATCAAACAAAAAATTAAATCCAGCATATCTGAATATTACGCAAACCGAACGTTAAAAACCTTAAAATATACAAAATAAAAAAGAAATGCTGTTTTAAGCCGGTGTTCATTTCTTCGCTAAAAATTGGTTTCGAGAAATAAAAAAAATGAAACTTAGGGGGTTCGTGATGAAGTACAGCCGTAGAATAACACATCAATAAAACAAATATCGTCTACTCGTAGGCTCGAACGAGCAACATGCGGATACGCGGTTGATCGCGGCTGATTGTCGATGTGCGTACTGCTGGTGTGAGCCGAGCTACGTTGGGTGCCTTCGACAGAGGCTGCAGCGTCCGCAAGTTGAAGCCTATTTCTTAACTTTTGTCCCCTCGCTCCAGGCTCACATTGGGTCCTCTCGTTGCCGTCGAGCCTCGGCCAGGTGACTTATAAGCATTTTCTTATGGCTTATAATGCGTATGTATATGCATGAGAACTGGGTTACTATAAGGTCTCAGAACTGAACACAGTGTCAGCTGACAATGAGAAAATGGCGAGCACTTACTGAGCACACTTATCGCAACAAGTTTTAATTTGTTTGAACTTTTTACCTTGTCTATCTATCATCCTACGGGAATCTAGACAAAAACTGACAAGAATGAAACAAAGTTTCGGAGAGGTCAATCAAGCAAGCAATTTCATGCCGTTTTCAGAAGACAATGTCACAACGAAAATGAAGTTCAGGTCAAGGTTAGGCCACAGTGGATTGATGAAACCTACCATTATATTGGCTCGTAGTAGATTTTAACGCGGGTTAGCCAAATCGGTTAAATTTGTTGGCCAGGTGATACACAGACGGTGGTCGAAATTTACACTGGCTTACTGGGGCAAACGGTGGCGACTTTTCAATGTTGCTGAGTACATTTGCAATTCCGAAACGAACAATTGTTACTAGGCTTGTGAATTAAACGCATCCGAACTCTAATACCTCGTTAGGATGATCCGATGAGATAATTAGGTGATGTGAATGTACGGGCACTTCGTCCAACAACCAAATTTTCAGGACATAACAAAACGTGTAAAACTTTTATCTTATCAAGTTATCAGCTGCCTCATTTTATTTAAAAAATAAGACCACCGGTACTTATTTTTTGCTGTATTTTTTGTTGTTATTACAACAACACTCGGCAACAGTTTAAGTAGAGATTTAAGAAAAAACGTAAACATAGCACGATTACTTGGCATATTGATGACCATACCTACCTAGTAATATACGAGTAATAATAAAAATATCTAAGCCTACTAGCAAAACTAGTAAACTGGGATGATTACAGAATTATGCGGTAACTTCGAGTTAAAAATTAACTACAGCAAAAAACAAACAAATCGTAGCTAAAATTGTCAAGATTTGCTTGCAGCCACTCTCAGGTTAATGTACTCAATCAACACGGATAGCTTTACTAACACTTTAAAAGCTAACTTTGCAACGGTAGTTATTTAATACAAGTTGTAATAATTGATAAAATTCATAAATAATGAATAATAAATTAGACTTATATTCACTCATTTCGTCAGATGAAAGTAAATAACGGATTGATATTACAGTGACTACTGTAAGCTGGGTTCAGCATGGGCAAACAAAAATGTCAAGTTGTCCAACTTAGATGATATGAAAAGACACAGACACACTAAGACAGACAGACAGACAGACAGACAGACAGACAGACAGACAGACAGACAGACAGACAGACAGACAGACAGACAGACAGACAGACAGACGGACAGACAGACAGACAGACAGACAGACAGACAGACAGACAGACAGACAGACAGACAGACAGACAGACAGGAACTGGGGACACAATAAAGTCTGGGCAATGCGAAATATCTTCCCTTCCTAGCAACCATCACTAAGCAGCCCCGTCCTGCATCTGGATGGTCTTGCGCGCCATCTCCAGCGCTCCATCGAAGCTCCGGTTGCCGCCGATGAAGCCGGAGCTGTGCACAAACACGCAGCCATCGATGCCGCTGACTTTGTTCAGCTCGTCATCGCGCAGACCGCGCCAATCAGCCAGCAGTGCCAGCCGGTTCTCGAAGCCGCGAGTCTCGTCCGGTGGCACCGCCTGCACTCGCCAGTTGCCGTTGTTGTCCTTGTAGAGCGCAAACAGCACCTGGCCAAGGCAGTCAGCCTGCCGCTCAAGCTCGTACAGGTGGCTCTTCCAGGGCAGGCCGCCGCTGGGCACCGAGTCCAGCACCAGGATGCGGCCTTTGGGATCGTAGCTGGTGCACTTGGCGAATGCCGAGGCCACCAGCTTGCGGGCCGGCCACCAACAGTCTCTGAAGAAGAGAAACGCCCCAGAGTCAATTGCGTCGTCACAGAGAGTTCTTGCAGGTAACACAGGTAAAATAGAAAAGAAGTGTGACTCTAAACGGCTCTAAAACAACGAGACATCCCGTTAGAGGTCGTTTAAGGTCGCTGTAGAGTAAAATCACTGAGTTGCGTCTAAAGCGTATAAGCGTCACTTTAGTCTACTTGAGTGAGTAGAAAGTGAAGCGTTAATATGACTTTTTTCGCGACTCTCTGACGATCCTACAACTCATCTGATGTTCTCGTGACTTAACAGTGGCCTCTCCGTCGCATTGAGAGTCGTAAAAAGTCTTAAGAGAAGTTCCAGAGTAGCTATAGTCACTGGCAATTAAATAGCTATGGCGGCAATAAGAGCTTCGAATTTTGCTCACTTGTAATAGCTCAACCGGTCCCGGAACTCTGTACCGACCAGCTCCATAGCCTTGGCAAACAGAGTGTCCTCTGGCTCGCCGTCTGTGGCATTCCACCACGGATTGAGGTGGCCAACCCGGGCGCTGAGTCCCGTGTGCACCGTGTACAGCGGCTGTTCAGTGGCGTTCGGGTACTGCTTCAAGCCGTTGTCTATGGCGTCTATCTCCATGATGAAGTTCTCGTACATCTGGGGGAGGATTTGGCTAGTTAGTTAGTGAGACCGACAGACAGACAGACAGACAGACAGACAGACAGACAGACAGACACTAAGACAGACAGACAGACACTAAGACAGACAGACAGACACTAAGACAGACAGACAGACAGACAGACAGACAGACAGACAGACAGACAGACACTAAGACAGACAGACAGACAGACAGGCAGGCAGGCAGAGACAGACAGACAGACAGACAGACAGACAGACAGACAGACAGACACTAAGACGCCACTGAGACAGACAGACAGACAGACAGACAGAAAGACAGAAAGACAGACAGACAGACAGACAGACAGACAGACAGACAGACAGAAAGACAGACAGACAGACAGACAGACAGACAGACAGACAGACAGACAGACAGACAGGCAGAGACAGACAGACAAGCAGCTCACCAAATCGAAAGCCTTCTTCACAAAGTCATCATCAGTAGCGAGGCCAGTCAGGCTGGCGATCACCTCCAGGCCGAAGTGGCAATAGACTAGGCCAGCACTGCTCAGCTGTCAAAGGGTGAGTCATGAGGTCCGTAGGCCGTATTAAAGCAGCGTTGCGAGAGACTGCTGGTGAGACAAAGATTAAACTTGAATTTGATTAAATGCGGCAGGCAAAGCAAACTGACCTTGATTTTCCAGGGCTTTTCCGGCATCAGGCTGTTGAAGGTTTCGTTGAAATCCCTGAGGGTGAATAGGGGATTCAAGTAACAGGTGAGATAGGTGTCTAGAGACTGGCATTAGTCAGGGGGTTTTCTGTGAAGGTTCAGGGGATTCTTATGATGGTTCAGGGGGGATTCTCATGAAGGTTCAGGGGATTCTCATTATACTTCAGGGGAGATTCTCACGACAGTTCAGGGGAGATTCTCATGACAGTTTAGGGGAGATTCTCATGATAGTTTAGGGGAGATTCAAATAAAAATTCAAGGGCGATTCATGATAGTTCAGGGGCGATTCTCATGATGGTTCAGGGGAGATTATCATGATAGTTCAGGGGCGATTCTCATGATGGTTCAGCGGAGATTCTAATAATAATTTAAGGACGATTTTCATGATAGTTCAGGGGCGATTCTCATGATAGTTCAGGGGCGATTCTCATGATAGTTCAGGGGAGATTCTCATGATAGTTCAGGGGCGATTCTCATGATGGTTCAGCGGAGATTCTAATAATAATTTAAGGACGATTTTCATGATAGTTCAGGGGCGATTCTCATGATAGTTCAGGGGCGATTCGCATGATAGTTCAGGGGCGATTCTCATGATGGTTCAGGGGAGATTCTAATAATAATTTAAGGACGATTTTCATGATAGTTCAGGGGCGATTCTCATGATAGTTCAGGGGCGATTCTCATGATAGTTCAGGGGCGATTCTCATGATAGTTCAGGGGCGATTCTCATGATAGTTCAGGGGCGATTCTCATGATAGTTCAGGGGCGAATCTCATGATAGTTCAGGGGCGATTCTCATGATAGTTCAGGGGCGATTCTCATGATGGTTCAGGGGAGATTCTCATAATAGTTCAGAGTCGATTCTCATGATAGTTCAGGGGCGATTCTCATGATAGTTCAGGGGCGATTCTCATGATAGTTCAGAGGCGATTCTCATGATGCATCAGGGGAGATTCTCATAACAGTTCAAGGGCGATTCTTATAATAGTTCAAGGGAGATTCTCATAATAGTTCAGAGTCGATTCTCATGATAGTTCAGGGGCGATTCTCATGATGCATCAGGGGAGATTCTCATAACAGTTCAAGGGCGATTCTTATAATAGTTCAAGGGAGATTCTCATAATAGTTCAGAGTCGATTCTCATGATAGTTCAGGGGCGATTCTCATGATGCATCAGGGGAGATTCTCATAACAGTTCAAGGGCGATTCTTATAATAGTTCAAGGGCGATTCTCATGATAGTTCAGAGGCGATTCTCATGATAGTTCAGGGGCGATTCTCATGATGGTTCAGGGGAGATTGTCATAATAGTTTAGAGTCGATTCTCATGATAGTTCAGGGGCGATTCTCATGATGCATCAGGGGAGATTCTTATAATAGTTCAAGGGCGATTCTCATGATAGTTCAGAGGCGATTCTCATTATGCATCAGGGGCGATTCTAATGATGGCCCAGGGCAATTCTCATGATGCATCAGAGGCGATTCTCATGAAGGTTTAGAGGCGATTCTCATGATGGATCGGAGGCGATTCTCATGATAGTTCAGGGGCGATTCTCAGGATGGATCAGGGGCGATTCTCAGGATGGATCAGGGGCGATTCTCATGTCAGGGGCAATTCTCATGATCAGGGGCGATTCTCATGAAGGTTTAGAGGCGATTCTCATGAAGGTTTAGAGGCGATTCTCATGATAGTTCAGGGGCGATTATCAGGATGGATCAGGGGCGATTCTTAGGATGCATCAGGGGCGATTCTCAGGATGGATCAGGGGCGATTCTTAGGATGCATCAGGGGCGATTCTCAGGATGGATCAGGGGCGATTCTCATGTCAGGGGCAATTCTCATGATCAGGGGCGATTCTCATGAAGGTTTAGAGGCGATTCTCATGATAGTTCAGGGGCGATTATCAGGATGGATCAGGGGCGATTCTTAGGATGCATCAGGGGCGATTCTCAGGATGCATCAGGGACGATTCTCAGGATGGATCAGGGGCGATTCTCATGTCAGGGGCAATTCTCATGATCAGGGGCGATTCTCATGAAGGTTTAGAGGCGATTCTCATGATAGTTCAGGGGCGATTCTCAGGATGCATCAGGGGCGATTCTCATGATGCATCAGGGGCGATTCTCATGATGCATCAGAGGCGATTCTCATGATGCTTCAGGGGCGATTCTCATGATGGACCAATGGCGATTCTCATGATGGACCAGGGGCGATTCTCGTGATAGTTCAAAGGCGATTCCCTTAGGATCTTTAAATAAGATCGAACAATTCTCACCGCTGATGATGGTCGAAACGCAGAATCTTGGGGTCGAACACGCCGCCAACATCAACCACAACGTCGCAGTCCTTTAGCACAGCGGGATCTCTGGACCGCTTCACAATGGCACTGCGGTACTGCGGCAGCTGCTTCAGCATGAAACAGGCCGCCACCTCGTCGCAATGAAAACAGCCATTGTGCGTTCCGATTGTCCGCTGAGTGTCACCATTTTCTGTACTCTCCTGGCTTAGCCTCGGCCGTTTAGTTGGAACTCCATCATCTGCACTAGCCGCCATTGATGCTGTCTGTTGCAAATTTATTAACCGATTGAATTTGGCAAACAGTGATTCTGTTAGCCGAGAAAATTTTAACATGAATTTGGCATTAACAATACAATGCATATCCTTGACCAGATAGTTAAATCTTTAAAGACATCTGGGAGGGTGACAGTCTCAGCGGATCTGGGAGGGTGACAGTCTCAGCGGATCTGGGAGGGTGACAGTCTCAGCGGATCTGGGAGGGTGACAGTCTCAGGGGATCTGGGAGCCGGGGGGTGACAGTCACAGGGGATCTGGGACGGTGACAGTCACAGGGGATCTGGGAGGGTGACAGTCACAGGGGATCTGGGAGGGTGACATTCACAGGGGATCTGGGAGGGTGACAGTCACAGGGGATCTGGGAGGGTGACAGTCACAGGGGATCTGGGAGGGTGACAGTCACAGGGGATCTGGGAGGGTGACAGTCTCAGGGGATCTGGGAGGGTGACAGGCTCAGGGGATCTGGGAGGGTGACAGTCTCAGGGGATCTGGGAGGGTGACAGTCTCAGGGGATCTGGGAGGGTGACAGTCACAGGGGATCTGAGAGGGTGACAGTCTCAGGGGATCTGGGAGGGTGACAGTCTCAGGGGATCTGGGAGGGTGACAGTCTCAGGGGATCTGGGAGGGTGAGTCACAGGGGATCACGAAGGGTGACAGTCTCAGGGGATCTGGGAGGGTGACAGTCACAGGGGATCTGGGAGGGTGACATTCACAGGGGATCTGGGAGGGTGACAGTCACAGGGGATCTGGGAGGGTGACATTCACAGGGGATCTGGGAGGGTGACAGTCACAGGGGATCTGGGAGGGTGACATTCACAGGGGATCTGGGAGGGTGACATTCACAGGGGATCTGGGAGGGTGACAGTCACAGGGGATCTGGGAGGGTGACATTCACAGGGGATCTGGGAGGATGACAGTCACAGGGGATCTGGGAGGGTGACATTCACAGGGGATCTGGGAGGATGACAGTCACAGGGGATCTGGGAGGATGACAGTCACAGGGGATCTGGGAGGGTGACAGTCACAGGGGATCTGGGAGGGTGACAGTCACAGGGGATCTAAGAGGGTGACATTCACAGGGGATCTGGGAAGGTGTTAGTCACAGGGGATCAAGGAGGGTGACAGTCACAGTGGAATGTGGTGAAATCATTATTAATCTGAAAAATGTGAAATCAAAAACAAAAAAATCATAAATAAAATGAAAAATGATTCTAACAAACAAACAGCAAGTAAAGTTGTATTTTCGTACTACTTTAATTGATTCTAATTCTAAACAGCATTAATTGATTGCAGTGAATGCGGTTTGGCCAATCATAGATCATCTTGCTAGAAGTATTTTAGCAATTCAAAATTGCATTAAACAAAATTTTAAATTGGGAATAATATTAGAAGAAAAGTGACCAGAAAAAGTCCCAACACAACCAAATCACCAGACAGACACCAAACTTGCAAATATTAATATTTCAAATAACAATGATAGTATTAATTGGCTTTTAGGGAGATTTTCAGGATGGGTTTGAGGGCGATTCTCAGGATGGGTTTGAAGGCGATTCTCAAGGATGGGTTGAGGGTGATTCTCAAGGATGGGTTGGGGGCGATTCTCAGGATGGGTTTGAGAGCGATTCTCAGGATGGGTTTAAGGGCGATTCTTAGGATGGGTTTGAGGGCGATTCTTAGGATGGGTTTGAGGGCGATTCTTAGGATGGGTTTGAGGGTGATTCTCAGGATGGGTTTGAGGTCGATTCTCAGGATGGGCTGAGGGCGATTCTCAGGATGGGTTTGAGGGCGATTCTCAGGATGGGTTGAGGGCGATTCTCAGGATGGGTTGAAGGCGATTCTCAGGCTGGGCTTAGGGCGATTCTCAGGATGGTTGCTTGAAGGCGATTCTCAGGCTGGGTTGAGGGCGATTCTCAGGATGGTTGCTTGAGGGCGATTCTCAGTCTGGGCTGAGGGCGATTCTTAGGATGGGCTGAGGGCGATTCTCAGGCTTCTCAGGATGGGTTGAGGGAGATCCTCAGGCTTTTTAGGATGGGTTTGAGGGCGATTCTTATATTGTCGAATATGAACTATTACAGATAATTTGGCATGCAACAAAGAGTCAAAGAGGCCAGCTACATAACGGGTGGGCCGAAGCGCATCTGCAGATAGCTATCCTGAGCTTGAGTCTCCAGACTCGCAAGCGACTTCACAGCGGACTGCATCACGCTCACGTGACCCTGGTACAGGCCAGCGCCGCCTTTTCTCTGCTTCTGTCCGTACACAACTTTGCCATCGAATTCGTTCACTGGCACAGTCATATCCGTGTCGATTTGATCGATGGTGACGCCCAGATGCTCTTCGACATCAGCTAGCAGTTGAGGCTCGTTGTACCAAATACAGCAGCCGCCCACTTCAACTAGGTTAGTGTTGGTGCAGCCGCGACCCTTGGTCTGGCAGTTGCTATGGTACCAGACTTTCTCTTTCACGTTGGCAACAAGCGAGATGGCCAGGCCCATGCGCTCGGCGCGACCGACACGGCCGATACGGTGCACGTAGTTCTGCTTCTCGTCTGGTAGCGTCACGTTGATCACGAAGGGCAGGCCTGGGTGAAATTGGGTGAGAGATGAGATTGGGTGAGAGTGAGATTAGGTGAAGGTGAGATTGTGTGAGAGAGATTGGATGAGAGTGAGATTGGGTGAGTGAGATTGGATGAGAGTGAGATTGGGTGAGAGTGAGATTGGGTGAGAGTGAGATTAGGTGAAGGTGAGATTGTGTGAGAGAGATTGGATGAGAGTGAGATTGGATGAGAGGTGAGATTGGATGAGAGGTGAGATTGGGTGAGAGGTGAGATTGGGTGAGAGGTGAGATTGGGTGAGAGGTGAGATTGGGTGAGAGGTGAGATTGGGTGAGAGTGAGATTGGGTGAGAGGTGAGATTGGGTGAGAGGTGAGATTGGATGAGAGATGAGATTGGATGAGAGGTGAGATTGGGTGAGAGGTGAGATTGGGTGAGAGGTGAGATTGGGTGAGAGGTGAGATTGGGTGAGAGGTGAGATTGGGTGAGAGTGAGATTGGATGAGAGGTGAGATTGGATGAGAGGTGAGATTGGATGAGAGGTGAGATTGGATGAGAGATGAGATCGGATGAGAGGTGAGATTGGATGAGGGGTGAGACCGAATGAAGACGGAACTAAGGTGAGTGTTGAGGGGTTGATCAGGAAAACAGGAGACAGGAAACAGCCAAATAGAAAAAGTGAAGTGAGATCAGAAAAGACAGCATGAGATCATTAATAAAAAGGGGTGGGATCAGAATAAGACAGGGTGGGATCAGAATAAGACAGGGTGAGATCAGAATAAGACAGGGTGAGATCAGAATAAGACAGGGTGAGATCAGAATAAGACAGGGTGAGATCAGAATAAGACAGGGTGAGATCAGAATAAGACAGGGGAGATCAGAATAAGACAGGGTGAGATCAGAATAAGACAGGGTGAGATCAGAATAAGACAGGGTGAGATCAAAATAAGACAGGGTGGGATCAAAATAAGACAGGGTGAGATCAGAATAAGACAGGGTGAGATCAGAATAAGACAGGGTGAGATCAGAATAAGACAGGGTGAGATCAGAATAAGACAGGGTGAGATCAGAATAAGACAGGGGAGATCAGAATAAGACAGGGTGAGATCAGAATAAGACAGGGTGAGATCAGAATAAGACAGGGTGAGATCAGAATAAGACAGGGGGAGATTAGACAGAGTGCTCAGCTCAGGATCCAAAAGCAGATAAGCAAAATGACGCCAGTCACTCACCTGAGATATCAATACCTCTAGCAGCCACATCGGTGCAGATGAGAAATCTCACATCAGCATTTTTGAAGCGTTCTAAATTGTCCTTGCGCTCCTGCGGCTTGCGGTCGCTGTGCAGACAGACGCAACTGTAAGGCGCGCCTTTCCTAGCCCGAGGTCCGCCACCCTTTGTTATGAACAGGTGCTCCAGGTTGTCGCAGTCTAACTTAGTGCGACAGAAGATCAAGCACCGATCCATGTTGTGCTTCTCAATTGCTCTAATCACGTATTCGCCTTTGAGCAGTTTGACAGCTTCGGACAGAGTCTCCGGACTGTCTGAGCTGCCAACACGATCGTTGAGATGTACACCGTCAGTTTGAATTCTGGATTTGGTATTTTTGTTCAGCAACTGCCTCCAGGACTGGTCAGCCAAGGGGTCCACTGGGCACACGCAATGATGAATGGTGTCGGCCACAGAGTCTTGGCCTTTCAAATCGATCCATACAGGAAAGTACATGAGGCGTTCGGCCATTCGCCGCACCTCCTGGGCGTGCAGAGTGGCCGAGCAGACCACCATCTGGAGGCGGCGGCCGTCGGCCGTCACCTGCAGTTGCCGAGGGGGGGGGGAGGTGTTCCGATAGTTGTCTCAAAAACCATCACCTCAGGGTGATGGCCGTCACCTGAAGAAGACTGGCATCTTCAAAGTAGGCTCTTAAACCGCAATTGGATGATACTGAGGATCGTCTCTAAAGTATAATGAGAATCGCATCTGTAAGACACCCGTTGAAAATGAACTCTGTAGGCTAGTTAGAGCGCAATTAGAGTGCATATTATAAATTATACTGTGACTGTTTATATTGCGTCCTAAAACGCCATGTTCTGCAGCTACTATTCAGTGACTGCTGTTTGCCCGATGCTTGAAAGCGTGTTTAAATTTTTTTGACTACTGTTGGCTTCCGAAATACCTCGTATATTGTCATTCTAGTTAGCAATTGTCATAGCTGTTTGTTGTGACACAACGTGGGATGCGTTTCAAAGTATTCATTAAAGACTTTAAGTTAAAGACATATTCCAAAACAAATTAAACGTAAACACAGAGGGAGCTATTTGCTTAAAAATGTTTTCTATCTACAGTTAAAACAGGGCGATTGAGCCGCCCTTGTGTGCATTTTTTCTTTCTGTATTTCTTGTTTTATTTTAATCACCATCAAAATATTGAGTGCAGCAAAATAAATTCGATTTTTTCACAGGGGCCTATTCTGCCCTTCTTCGTCGCCTTCGCCATCTTTCCTTGGCGTCGTTTGCTAACCATTTTATGACTGCCAGTAGTCGATGCTCTTTTAAATCTTGCTCAGTGTCATTTTTTCGTTGTTTATTTTGTCCTATGAAGGCTTCGTTGCATGTGTACTCGTAAATCCAGCTGCATATTACTGTGTCAGCATCAATTTAACTAGTACAGTGACTGAAGTTTATCAGCCCGATTGCTACTGTTACTTTGTACAACAGCTTTTTTGCTGTTTTTATGTTCTTTCATGTGACCTGATGAAGAAAGAGCCACCTGAGGTCCATTTGGAAGGTTTAAGAGAAGATCATGGAGAGCAACAGCAGCTCCCACAGCTTTAAATGAAAGCTCAGGCAGCTGTTCGGTTCACCTACGCCGGATTCGAGTGGAGTTTCGTGACTAAATGCTGCCATCTGACACGATTCAAATTAAACCAACTTAGTTGCAATGAGAAAACCACTTTGCCGCTCAACTTTAGTTAATCGAGAAGTTTTGACATGACACAACGTTAATCATTACCAAACGTGGCGTCGTCTGGTCTGGCATCCAGAACCACGGAACATTCCAAGGCTGGACGCCTACATATGACACTATCTACCATGACAACAAGATCAGTTACATTGTAAGAACCGCCAAAGACAAAGCCACAGGAATATTTCTTAGTTCTGTGCATAATTGACGATTAACTTCTGGCAATACCGCTGCTGCGGCCCAAGGCTGGAGCCCAAGTGGTAGCGATGCATTATATGACCATGCTGTCAAGACCTATACCCGCCTTAGGCTAAGCTGTAGAAGTGTCCATAATATATATATAAATAATATATACAGGTGGATCAACTTTATCTATCTTAACCGGTGATTTACCGGAGGTAGTGAGGTAGTCACTATGTGCACATGCTTCCTGGAAACCGGAGCAGTGGAGAAAACTGGCACCCTCAACTGAAGTGCCGATCCAAGTAGTATATGGTGAGAAGCTGGAGGATGCTGTTGTTCTCCATGTCACAGCACACGAATGTGACACAACAGACACTGTAAACATGTTGCGTACTGTCATACGAGAGAAGCGGCTTAGCCAAAGTGATCTACTTGCACATGTGCTGCCGAATTGAGTAAGGAAGACTGGTCGGCAATCGCTGCTTCCACTAAGCATAATTTGGATGAAGCGACAAAAGATGAAAGGGTAAGTAAATTTCGTTCTTTGACTCATTTGACATATTTTATTGGAGCACCATTTACAATCGTGATCTTGTACATGTAAATGATGCATCTATCTCTCTATATCCTACAACTCACAGCATCTCACATAAGCCTGTCTCAAAGTGCCAACCGGAATCCAGCCGCAACACCAGCTTGAAGATGGGTGCGCTACTCGTACTCTGGCCAGCTTTAGCAGCCAACTGGGCTCTGCGAATATAGTGCTTCAATGGTGACAGCGCGTGAGTGCCAGCAGTGGTAGTAGCTATCTTGAATGCATACGCTCGTATTTAGACCCACGTTTTAAGCTTTTGTGCTAATAAAAAGCTTTAGCAATATATTTAGAAGTCTTCTCGAGGAATTAAAATTAAATTAAATTTTGGATAATTTAATTTAATTAAAGATTTAATTAATTAATTAAAGCCAGAGTACGATTTTTAAAGAAAATTAATGATTAGGCCGTTTTTAGATCGAAATTATTTTTCTTATTTCTCAGGGTGCACTTTCTGCCGTACCTTACTTAGTTGGGGGCATATGCCAAGAGGCAGGTTGAATTCAGCGAATACGTTGGGTATCAATCGAAGGTACACGTAAAATACGAGTACAGTAATGATTTTTGTTCATCAGTAAAGTAAGCCGAATAGACACGTTTTCAGGCTTTTTTAAATCTAAGATTCATATCCTGGTGGGCTGCTAAAGCTAGTTAAAGCAGCAAGAGAAGTGGGAAACTGACTTATATCTGTATTAAATTATTGTATTATCTGTGTTTGCTTCACTAGGCATTTACTGGATGCAACTGCTCCATCTAAGAGTGATTGAAGCTGAGATGCGCTGCAGTGTGGAGTCGCCAGTCTGGCCGGAGTTTACCCTGCAGTTTCGATGTCGATTCATGTGAATCTTTCTGTTTGAACGGATGCAGAGCTCGAGAAATTCCAGGACTGTATTTCCACAAATAAAATGATGATATAACTATAAACAAGGCTGTTGTGAGTTGTTAGGGAGATCTTATACATGTAGTCCCTTCAACTGTTTATAAAGGGTGAAAAACGAAACAGTTGGGAGAGGGCTTATGTTCTAATGTTACCGGTGTGTTATTTAGATTTGTTGAATGCAAGAAAGTGGAGCATGCAATAGTAATGTTAATGTGTTTCCCTTTGAACATTACTACTGCATAATAGCTCTGAACATTTTGTTTCCCTTTCTGTTGCTATACTACAGGTTAAGGCCAGGAACAACTCCGCTCTTATGTGCGCTGTGGAAACACACATAGAGCAAAATACCGTGCTCATCAATGTATGTGCTCAGGGCGCTGCTCCATGTGGTATTCGCCGAAGACGACCTGCTCACGGAAGTCGTTGACGATGCATCGGTTTCTCCCGAGGTGAGGGCTACATTGAGAAGTCAAGAAGTCAAGATATGGAATGGCTCTGCAATTGAGAAAGCCCTTCTCTTGGCTAGAGGCAATGTGATGCCCTGAGCTGTGGATCCCTCCACGGGCCAGGGTCTGCCTACTGGCCAGGTTCTGCTGCTCCAATCGACTACGGCGGGTCCAAGAAGTTTTTATGAACCATCCCGACGTGACACTCGAGGACGGGCCGCTCAAGAAGTTGATTTTGAAGCATTTCAGGCACCTTAAGGCAGAGAGACGAAGTCTGATTCGGCAACCGATATTAATCACTATCTTCATCATCAAGACCTTCGTGCCATCTGTCCATGCCCAGTCCAAGAAAGGTGCAAAAGCTATTGAAATCTTACAAACGTTCTCTTCAAAACAAGTACCACAAAACTCTATCATGCGCTCAATGCACAGGAAAATTAAGGGAAAAGTGAGAACCCCAAAAAAGGCGATATCGAGATTCACAAAAATGCATTTTGAATGAACCAGCTGCGCATGAATTCTTGACCTGGAATATTTTGATTAGCAGCATTTTTCTCTAAAGCAATCAGTGGACAAGAAAATTTTCGACATTTTACTTAAGTGTGAAATTTGCACCCACCTTGCACTTTATAGTCCTAAAGCCTATGAATATGTTGTTATATATCGCTTGCGTTCGCTATCCCTCTGGATGTGCTGGCTGCCGCAACACAATCCTTGCGGGGCCACAGCGCAGTGTGCAATGAAGACGAGGTCGGCGACGATGCCCAGCCGACCCAGTCGTCTGGAATGGTACGGTGCACAGCACCAAGGCCCGGGCCCGGTACCACGTCGGTGCCGCGTACCTGACTGGCGAGCCGCAGGAGCCGCTTGATCTTGAGTGCACGAATAACTGCCTCGGTCATCTGGCCACCTTTTTCGAAATTCTGCGGCCGACCCATTCGCTCGGCTCTTCGCCGATAGTCAGGTCCGGCGCTACCTGGCTCTGCAATCAGTTTGCAGACTACAGTGATGATTGGCGGCACCTACTGATCAGCTACAGGACGTCAATGGCCCGGACCGGCACTGCGATCCAGCAGTGGCTAGACAGCGCCGACAACATCAGGCCTGTGCCATACGGAGAGTACGCAGCATTTGCCGAGGCTGCCGGAGCTCAGCCAATGGACCGTGCGGAGTATAACACCATGGTCGATAATGTCCTGGCCACTGGCGCCGCCGCGCAGGGCCAAGGGCTAGCGCAGGCCATAGGAGGCGCCGCCCCACAGGTGGACCTGGCTGCGTTGGGCCCACTCCTCGCACAGGTACAGGCGCAGCTCGCTGCGCAAGGCGGAGCCGCCGCGGCTGCCCGCCCGGCTGCCCAGGCGGCTGCCCAGCCAGCTGCCCAGCCTGCCGCACAGCCAGCAGCCCCAGCCGCAGCACCGCAGCCGCCACCCGGCCCAGGCGGCGCAGCCGGAGGAGTAGGCCGAGGCCGAGGAGGAGGCCCGCCTGTCCTGCGCCAGGCCACCAGGCGACCGGTGGTCTGCCGACCATGGCGGAAAACTAGAGCCGCTCAGGCCTCTACCACAGGCGGTGGCGCGCCCGCTGAGCCCGCCGCCTGCGCCTGAGCGAGATACTTCAGCTAGCACTATCCCGAAAGCCCGGTTGTCGAGCGGCCAGACGTCTGCGGGCAGCCAACCAGGCCTTCTTTAACTTCAAAAGCGGATTTCAAACGCTAAATGCATTCCTGGATTTTGTGATCAAGCTTTACAAGAACTATATCAGCGACGCAGCTAAGACGATGGCACAGCCTTTTACTACTGCAATGTGGTAGCCGATGCATATCAGCTGATGCATTTCCCGAACTTGACTTGTATTCCGCGGCTGCCAGCATTGGCATTGAATCCCACGAGCTGCATTTGATTCGCAGCATGGCGCTGCTTTACATGCGGATTCGAATGTGTGGCGAAAGACCTTCCATGCACAAGAAGCAAATTAGGGACGAGGCAAAAGCTCCTAAGGACAGAAATATTTTTCTACCTGAAGTTCAGCCTATTTCAGTGGATGCCTAGTAAGTTTAACTCATACTATAACTGTACAAGCAAGCTTTAAAATGATTGATTGGAAATAATCTCTCGAAAAAAGATTTCAAGAGCTTTAAATACCGGATTTTTCACGGAGGGATCGTACCGTCCGCGAGGGGGTTGGCTGGGCAGTCTAGTCTTACTTCTTTCTCTGTGGAGTCAATCTCCTCTGAACGCTCCCCCAAGCTATGTGTGCACTATCTGTACGTGTATCTTCCATGTCACTGCACGCCTGGCTAGCTGGGGCCCAGACAGGGAATACTCTATATATGAAGTAATACTTCCCGATTCAGGCCTGTCTGGACCAGCCAATGTTTCTTGCAAAGAAAACTAGTATGACTTGCCCAACGTCCTTTTTTCGAAAGATCAGAAGAGCCGGGGCAGAGAGGACGGTGAGAATAAAATGATTTTGAAGAGGAAAACAATGAATTAAAGGACTTAATGTACATTATGTACACAATAGTGCGTACTCTGGCTCTAGAGTTGAACAATGCAAGTACATGTGCCTTTCCCTGTCCCTTTGTTGCAGCTCATTTATATATCTTCAACAAAGTTTAGAGTACAAAAAAATAAAATTTTCAAATGCTGTGTTAT